>VXBB01007106.1:120069-218428 GCA_013399915.1 Illadopsis cleaveri | reverse complement strand
ATGGGAAGAAACTATCACAAGTTTTTGATTATTTTTGACCCTTTGAAGCACAAGTATGCTAGAAGCTATTTGTAGAGTCAGATATATGAAAGGTGCTTGTTTGTCTAAACTATTCCTAGAAATACATTTTCATCTGTGATGGTGTGTTATGTGGAAGTCTCATATAAATTTTGCAGATCATCAGATTTGATTCACTTCACAAATGCAAATCTTTTCAGTAACGGAAAGGTAGAATTCCTGTATGTTCTCTTAACTTTCCTCTTGCATTTATGACTACTTCATCGTGCATAGAATTTTGTGGGAAATAAATTACCAAGAAGTTTTATTTTTGTTTGTTTTAAACCAGTCAATAGCTGTCTTAAATAATGATTATATCTATCCAGTTTATTAAGTATCTCCATCAGCTGTTACTGGAAGGATGCTTAAGTTGACAAAATGAAATTTAGTTTTGTTTTTAATTTTTGTATCAGTACTGATTCATGTATTTGCGTTTATTCAGCAAAATTTCTGTAATAATGAAGCTGCAATAGACTCGGTCTTCTCATGTGGCTGATACTGTTTCTGTTTGCAGATGGCTGGTGTTAATAATCAGCCCTTACTCTCAGTAAGTCCATGTGCCCCCTTCTCTACTGGAGAGTAAAACCAGTCAGGTGTTCCAAAAGTGATCTGAGTTTTGATTTGGAGCTAAGGAGTTCCCACATGGCAATGTGGCATCCTTACTGAGGTTGGCACAACTCAGCACTGGAAATGAAAGTATCAGTTTACTTTGCTGGGTGAGTTTTCCTGGCAGCTTTCATCAACATTTCCTTCCCAGTGATGGGAGGGCTGGAGGGGTCTTTCTCTAGGGAAGGGTCAGCTTTTGGATGAAGCTGTTTCTGCTGTTTGCTAAGCTTGCAGTTACATCTTAGCACATATATATCAAAGCTGTGTGTGTTTTAGAGTTTGTTAGACACACCAGCATCTAACACAATATGTCGTTTAAGCTTTATACTTCTCCTGAGTTTGTGATTGTTATAATTCTGTAGCACAGTTGTGTTGAATTTATTAATCTGCTCTGGCAGCATATGAGAGTTCTTAAAAGAACTGTTGAACTTCTGTTAAGACAGAAGATGTTACTAACAAAAAAAGAGTATAAATATATCCAGCTTTGACATCACTCTTCCCACAGATAAAAGGAGATAAGATAGAAGTCCCTGTTTTAAATTCAAGGAGTTAAGTTATAAATTCACATTGTTGTCTTAACCAGTTCTAGCAAGATTTTCAGAGGATTCAAAACAGATCCAGAAACTTCGAGAAAGTAGTCTGAGTTTTTACTGATTCTAAGTGTGGTAGTCAATAACTGAGGATCCTGCCAAAGGACAATTGGGCATGACATCATGAAGGACCAGAAAGAGACGAAGAAGTGGTTCTTTGAAAGCTGCTCTGAGTTTGCTGCTGGTGATGTCCTGGAGGGTTGCATGGTGCAGCTTTATTATTTGTTTGCAATTTAGGCAAAATTATGGATGTTACTGTTGATGTGTTAAGGTCTGAATAAAAATCTTGTGTGTTCATTGTCTTCCCTGTGTTTAACTAGGAGTAAGAATGTCTCCCAAAATACAAAGGAAATAAAAGGCTTGATTACACCTCCTAGAAACCTGAGCTCCAGCTTGCTGTGTCCCGTTGGCCTTTCTGTCTAATAGGATTGTGGAGAACCTGTGTAGTTGTTGAAATTTGGACTACAGACTTTAGTTATGGAAAAGCAGTTCAGACAAAGGCCAGAGCTGCCTGCTTTCTCTTCTTCCTCCTCACTGTAAAACCTTCAGACGTCAGAAGAATGCACTTCTGGTGTGGATCAGGAGCCAAGTAGAAGAGCATCAATGAAGTCTGCATTGTTCTTAACATTTTCTCAGGAAATATTTTATTGCTGCTTTTATTACTCAAAAGCAAATGGGAATTAAAACGATCTCTGTTGAGATTCTGCAGTCATCCAAAATATACTGGAAAGGCTTCAAGTATGATAAAGAAATAATGTAGATCTTCTCTGTACTGTCTATCAAGTGGAAGATAAACCTGAGGAAATAGAGAACAGATGGTAATATTACCATAAATAAAAGCCAGAAGAGAGAAGGGTGAATAAACTCTACAGTAGTTACAGGACATGAGTTTTTTCCCTCCAGGCCAAGCAAGGCAGAATTTTTACCATTAAAATTTTCTTTATGTTTCCTATTTATAGTACAGGACAATTTCAAGAGGAAGATTTATGCCACAAGAAACTGGGAATTTTTGTTTATTTTCTAAATATTCTTTTTTTTCTACTTGTTTTTTCATGAAAGGAGGCTATCATCCAGTGAAAATTGGTGATCTTTTCAATGGCCGGTATCATGTTATTAGAAAGTTAGGATGGGGACACTTCTCTACAGTCTGGCTATGCTGGGATATGCAGTAAGAAAACTATTTATTTCTCTATACTTAAACTTTTTTTTTCTTAATACATTATTTTGTTTGCAGTAGCGTTTGTTTTATGTGCATGATAAAGTTATATAAATGTTTACTATAATTTTGTGCAGAAAGATACTTACAGTCTTATTTTGTTCTTGATTAATGGTGTAATTTATAAAATCTCACAGAAATTAATGTAATTCTATTTTCTTCGACAAGTTAGCTTTGCTTATTGAATTTGCATGTTGTCTTGAACATGCAAGAGTAAGCTTCTTTTTTATTTCTTTTGTATCTTCAATGAAAAAATATAATTACCTTCATTGAATGATGAAATGTGTAAGCAGATTCCTCTCTTAGAGACACTAGCATCAAGGAGACTAAATACTCAATAAGTTACACTGATAACAGAGTATTGTTAAAAATTGTTAAGTGTGATTTCAGCATTTTATGTAAGAATGTATTAGACTGTGAAATACTCTATTTAAAATATTCCAACCTTCAAAGTATGGTTGTTTTAGCTCAGTGTACTTGTTGAACATGTTTTTCTTCTTTTCAAGGGGAAAAAGATTTGTTGCAATGAAAGTTGTAAAAAGTGCCCAGCATTATACAGAGACAGCCTTGGATGAAATTAAGTTGCTCAAATGTGTGAGTATCACTATTGCAATACAGTGTTCAATAACAATAATAACAGTAATAGTGAATTAAAAAACTCACAGAGAATTGATTTTAGACTCTTGGTTTTTTTACATATTGTCCTCTAAAACGTTTGGCTTACTATGAGTTAACATATTTTCTGAAACTCCAAAATACTTAAGTTGTGTGGAAATCTAACTAATTAGTATTGTAAAGTGAATTTTTTCCTGAAATGTCAGTGTTTGCGTTCTTGGTTTAGGTTCGTGAAAGTGACCCTAATGATCCCAACAAGGATATGGTTGTACAGCTAATTGATGACTTCAAAATTTCTGGAATGAATGGAATTCGTATCCTTTAGAGAACATGGCATTCTCATTAAAAATGTTCTACTGAAATAAGTAAGCATTTAGTTCTAGATTTTTTCTAGTTAATCTCACTTCAAATATACAAAGTATAAACACAAAAATGTATGTAGATGCAAAGAGAAGTGTGTAAGGCACTCTCTGGAGTGAAAGTAACTTAGCTTTTCTAAACACAATGCAAAATTAAAAAAGAAACCTTATATATGCTGTCATGGTCTGGTAGAACTAGAGATAGATTACTTGAAAAATAGAGTTTACTGAAAACATTTGTGAAAACTGAAGTTTACAAGAAATTTTTTTTTGTTCTGGACTGGTAAAGAGAAATTGTCAGTGTCATGAAAAACCTGGTTTCTTCTTTCTTGTGGGAAGTGTGAGGTCATAGAGATGCTTCTCTTGTTCATGTAATCATCTTTTGGCCAGGTGTTAACCTTGTTTTTGGCAAAGGTTGTAAACATTTGTCTTTGAAAACTTCCTTTAAAAAAACAAAAGAGGGGTGGTAGAAAAAGGGAGAGATAAAGTAAAATACAACTGACTCATTCTCGGGGTAAAGTTTGGGTCTGTGAATATATTTGATTTTAGAGTTGAGCTAAACCAAGTTCTCCTTGCTAATTATATTAGGTATTTTAGCAGCTTACTACATTACTGTGCTGTCATTTACTGTTACAGCTGGACTTATGTGTGTACCTGTTGTGTTTTGGAGCCCAGTAGCAGACCTCACTGCTCATGGGTCATATTGCCAGAGAGACAGGTCCTACTCTAGAGAGCCTCATTATACATTGATTTTGGTGATGTGCCTTCAGTCTTCAGCAGATCACATTTAAGGTACCTTTCCCATCTTCTAGGAGAGGAATGTAGGTGACTGTCAGTAAATCTGAATGCTCACTGGAAAGCATCCTTCCAGACAGAAGTGTGCAAGCAGTTTTCATCCTGTTCATGTGTCTCCTGACGTTAGTTTGGGTATGTGGTGAGAATGAGAGTGTGGGGCCAAGTGTTCTCAGTTACAGACCGGTGTCTAATCTCCTTTTCCTTTGTCCTGTTTTTATGTGTTTTCATCTGACAGTAGTACAATTGAAGAAAAATTATTTTTAGGAAACAAAAATTTTGATTTACTGTTTTATCATAAAACACTAATATGAAATAAGGAATATGATAATGCATTCATAGCTATACCTAGAAATAACTTACCTGTTTATCACACAGATAAGTGTGATATTGTCCGATTATTGTCAGAGCAATTTCCCGATAATGTTCTGAAATCCTTGGTAAGATTCACAGGTGTTTATACAACTGTATTAAAGGTGAGGGCTGTTTCTAGGTGTGAAGAGTAAATTTTGTTGGTGTTAATACTTCAAAAGCATATCCAAACTTACATCTTTTTGCAATATAGCACACTGAGAAAGCCAAAAGCAGCCATGTGCTAGTGAAAAAATAAGGGGTCGGGTAGCTTTGTATTGGCAGATTAAAACTGGACAGCTGATGTTGATTTATTCTGTTTAAGTTTTGTCTTCATGTTGAAAACTGGCAATACAAAAATTATTATGTAGACGGCGAATGTTCCTGCCTTACTGAAAAGTACATTTTCCAGAGAAGTACCAGTGTGCAGGATGGGCTGATACTGGACTCAGATTTAAATTAATCTGGAAGTCTGTCAAAGTCCTGACTGCCAGCAAAAATATGATATCAAGTATCTTATGCTTTGAACTTTCCTGAGAACAGCTTGTGCATCCTGAGTTACTCCAGCAGTGCTTGGTTGCACTGATTATTTAATCAGCTCCTTTTTAAGTTCTAGGGCAAATAATCTTTGTTGTAGGTTCTCTTAGGATGGAGCAGGTAACTGATTTTAACGTTTTGGTGCTGTTTACTTTTTAAAATGCTGTAATAGTGGTACATCAGTGTCACTGAGTTGCACAGGTTGAGAGAAATAGAGTAATTTGAGATTTTCTCCATGCTCTACTGTTTCCAGCTTCCTTTGGGCAAGTCACTAAATATCTGCTTGACTATGAAATAAAACAACTTATGCTTCAGAGAGGCTTAGTTATTGGTTATGGAACATCTTTAGAAGCTAAAACACAGGAAAAAAGAGGTGAGTGAATTCTTTGGATGGCTAGTACCACAAAATGGAGCTTCCAAACAGGGAAAGTTTTCAAGAACCATGTAGAATAGAGCTGGGAATGTGCAGAGCCATTGGCTTGAGCTGTGTGACTGGAAACTATCATCTTTGTCCTAGGAGCTGTAGTAAGTGTTTATATGCAGAGGAATTTTAATAACTAGACTGAAAATTTTTTAGCTACTTGCATATTTTGCAAAGATTGCAATTACAACATTTTAATGAAGTAACAGTTCATGATCTTGGGCACTTTGATGTTTTCAGTAAGTGTAAATTACTGTTTGTTTGCAGTGGACATTTATTAGAGCCATAATAAATGTTCATTTCAATGTAGCATTTTTTAAATGAAAGATTCAGATAATCACATAATGAAACAAGTGTTTTGAGAGAGAAATGGAAAAAATAAAGAAGGAAACATTCCCACACAAATAGACATTATAATGATTGTAAGTACCTTATCTCCAAAGAATATAGAGTATTAATTAAGTGTCATAGTGCCTAAATGCTGCCAATCCAGAAGCAACTGAGATGCCTCCTAAAGTTTTCTGTGCTGGTACTAGAGCTTAACTAGCCTTTAGCCTTTGTCATATTTCTAAATGTTTGAGTAATGTGTATTTGTAGATAGATAGTTACAGGTAGGATTTGAGTCAAGAAAGAGCAGCTCTCAGTACTTAAATATGTCAGCTGATTAATGTTGCATTTACTCTCACTTCCACTGCTGTGCTTAGTTTTCCTCCTGTGAGACATCCCCTGTACTGCTTTGAAAAGCATTTCACAAGAAACATGTCTGCCAGGTGGGCTTCAGGGGTTTTTTGCTGCAGGACTTTTTGGACCTGCTCACCAGTCAGGTTATTGGTGCTGTAGGAGGATCCTGGGACTAGCAAGACTGGTTTCCTGATAGTTAATGCAGAGGTTTTCCCAAACTCTTCGTTCTGGATAGTCTGGCTTAAGTTTAATGTTTTTCAGATCAGGCTAGTAAATCAGACAGCAGTCACATTTTTGCATACCTACTCCCAACACTGAGCCTGCTCTATATCTTCTCTTCATTCCAGTTGTCTCTCCAGTATGGAGTGTCCCTTGAGGTTGTCCTAAGTCCTCCTAGCAAAATGTTGCAATCTCTTTTTTGGGGTAGACATCTGCGTTTCTGGTGACTCTCTTTCTGCCTGCCTCTGCCATTCCTCTTACATCTTCCTTCTTCGTGCTCTTCCCTTGTCTCTCAGCTGTTTACTTCCCTACATCTCTTTCTCTTCTTGTTACTGGCAAGGCTAAACATTTCTGTAAGTGCAAGGAATGTCAAGAATGTGCATTGGAGAGTCTGCAGCAGCAGTGGTCTGAAGGACTGTGGGCGGGTGTCCTATATTTCATTTCTCAATGTTGCAGTGTCCTGCCTTTTTGCAATCTGTGTTGCTGTAGCTTTGCAGCTTTACTGCGTGGGCTCAGTTAATAAGCCCTGCAGAGCTCAGGAGCTCTGCTCATCCTGGATGATGGCTGTGTGCTCTACTAGGGACTGGTGTTCATTGTGGGGTAAAGTAACCAAGACTGTTTTCTCTTCTGAATGGAACAGAGTTCTGAGTACACCCAGTTGATGTGAGTGGGAAGTGACTATTCAGTGTCTCCTCTAATACAGAAATTCGGGAATGTGAAATGAGATGAACAGTTGGCAACAGTTGTGTTACAGTTCTTCACACTATGCTTTGACCAGTCTTGAGACTTTTTACTGTTGGTGTAACTTCAGTATAGAAGATGCAGATGTTAAAACTTGAGTTACCTTTATGTATATAGATAGGTACTTGAGAAGAATGTGTGTGATAAACTGACATACAAACTAAGTTTCATTTTGACACAAGACAGTGACTCTTAAAATCATTGCCAAGACTCTAGTTAATAAAACTTACAGAAGTGAGGTAAGATTTCTAACAGTGTAGAAGTGATCATCTGTATGAATGGTCTCTGACATAGGCTAATTCATTGAGATTTTCCTGCAGTATCCATCACTAAATTTTCAGTTATTTGTTTGACATTATTCTTTGCAAGGTTATAGTGTCATGTAGTTAAGATTTTAACATCCTTTATGGTTTCCAGGTCCATTAAGGTCATTCCCAGCTCATGTTTGAGGATTAATTTGGTGTAGTCCCATTGTATAACTTCTTACCAGAGTGTTGTGGATGGTAAAACTTCAAATTAGCTTCAATATCTGAAGATTTTCTCAGTAGAAAGATAACCTACCCAGGCATGTAGTCAGCCCAGAATAGTGTAGAATCTCTTAACTTAGAAAGCCCTTGAAGCAGAAATCATAGGAAGTTCCTACATCATGTTTTTTCCTAATAATCTCCCCTGATAATCAACTATTTGCCTCTGTCAGGGGCCAATAGTAAATGCTGTGTCAAACATTTTGGCATTGTGTTTTTGCATGTTGCTTCTGAGTTCTGCGTTTCTTTTGCTTGAGAGTTCTTCAGTGCTTGCCATTATTCTCCGCAGTTAAAACTGCAGGTTTTAAGAAATCCATTCTCATACTATGTTAATATTTGTTGTCAAGTTACTTTATTGAGCTTCATAAAAAATGGTTATGGTTAATTTTCTAAAACACAGTTGCTGCACACTTTTGTTATTAAAACCTTCTATTCATATAATTTAAAAATTATTGAAAACAGAGATCATAGGCCAAATCACTACTTTCAACTATTTCAAAGAAAAATGAATTAGTTACTTTTTACAGTTACTTTCTTAATTATTTGCCTTAGTGCTGTTGTTAGCACGTAGAAGTAATGGACAAGATTTGTGTAATTAAAATGTTTTATTTTAATTCATTCTGCAGCTGGACACTGGTTCTGTATGGGTTTATATATAATTGGAATGAGGTACCAAAGCTCATTTTTGGGGGAACCATTTTCCCTCTAAAGGGGCTGATGACTCCTTTAGCCAGAACACAAGCCAACATTTTTGCTGATCACATGAACAAGTTTATTTGGAAGTTATCCTTAATAAAATTACAGATGTCTGCATGGTCTTCGAAGTACTCGGACATCATCTTCTGAAATGGATAATCAAGTCCAATTATCAAGGCCTTCCTATCCGTTGTGTAAAAAGCATAATTCGACAGGTAAGTTTTGTTAATATTTTAATTAAGTTTTTCCACAATTGTTAACAGTTTGAAGGTTAGTATTATGATATTTGAACTGAACTCCTACTGCTATCTAGGGTAATATTATTTTAATCTCAGTGAGGTTTGCAAGAGCATCTTAAGAGCACTTCTGCATACAGGATTTTTTGGGGTGTTTGCATTGTGTTTTTTGATTGAGGTTTCCTATGATAAGGGAATTTCCTGAGCTGCTTTAGAGAATAGAAAGTTGAAGCAATGAGTCTTTTTCATAGATGTGAAGATACTCACATTAAATTGCAGTTTTGGTTGGCATGTCATGTGTCTAAATAAAATCTGGAAACTAAATGATTGTAACTGTGGAAAATAATACCATGATGATGGTGGTGAACAAAAAAGATATCTCTCTGAAAAATGAAAATAGCCTGTTGTTTAAAGAAATTGCTGTCTGTCTGTATTTAAGTTTGTTTGTAGAGTCAGAGTGTTAGCAGGTTGAAATACATCAGAACATTTCATTGGGATGTGTTCTTTCAAAATAGGTTCTTTTGCTAATCTGTGAAAATCAAGTTGCTGAGAGGCAGTTTTATGGAGAAAGTGTTTCAGCAAGGAGAAGGCATGTATATAATACATCGTAGAGTGATTCAGGGTGGAAAAAACCTGAAAGAGCATCAATTCAAACCATTATCCCACCGCCAGGTCCGCCACTAAGCCATGTCCCTAAGTGCCACATCTATACTTCTTTTAAATACCTCTAGTGGTGGTGATGCCACCACTTCACTGGGCAGCCTATTACCTTGGCAGCCTTATAAGTTCTTCAGGGAAGAATTTTTTCCTGATACCCAATCTAAACCTCCCTTGGGGGGACTTGAAGGTACTTCTCTGCTCCTGTCACTTGTTACCTTGGAGAGCAAAGTGACCCCCTCCTGGCTACAACGTCCTTTTAGGCTGTTCTAGAGTGAAGTCCCACCTCATCCTCCTGTTTTCTACAGACTGAACATCCCCAGCTCCCTGCATGAGACTTGCACTCCAGACCCTTCCCCAGCTCTGCTGCCCTTCCCTGGGCATGCTCCAGCACCTCCATGTCTTTGTCATAGTGAGGGCCCCAAAACTAAACACAGGATTTGAGGTGTGTCCTCATCAGTGCCGAGTACAGAGGGACAATCAGTACCCTGGTCCTGCTGGCCACACTATTGCTGATACTGCCAGGCTGCCATTGCCTTCCTGGCCAGCCAGGCACACATAGGCTCATGTTCAGCCACTGTCAACCAGCATCCCCAGGTCCTTTTCTCTGGGCCACTTTCCAGCCACTCTGTCCCCAGCCTGTGGCACTGCCTGGGGTTGTTGTGACCCAGGGGAGGGACCCACCACTTGGCCTTGTTGAACCTCACATAGTTGGCCTCAGGCCATCATCCAGCGTGTCCAGATCCCTCTGCAGAGCCTTCCTGCTCTCCAGCAGATCAAGGCTCCCACCCAGCTTGGTGCCATCTGCAGACTTGCGTGGGTGCACTGATCCCCTTGTTCTGGTCATTGATAAAGATATTGAACAGGACTGGCCCCAGTACGGAGCCCTGGAGAACAAACACCACTGGTCATGGCTGCNTTTCCAGCCACTCTGTCCCCAGCCTGTGGCACTGCCTGGGATTGTTGTGACCCAGGGGAGGGACCCACCACTTGGCCTTGTTGAACCTCACATAGTTGGCCTCAGGCCATCATCCAGTGTGTCCAGATCCCTCTGCAGAGCCTTCCTGCTCTCCAGCAGATCAAGGCTCCCACCCAGCTTGGTGCCATCTGCAGACTTGCGTGGGTGCACTGATCCCCTTGTTCTGGTCATTGATAAAGATATTGAACAGGACTGGCCCCAGTACGGAGCCCTGGAGAACACACACCACTGGTCATGGCTGCCAGCTGGATGTAATTCCAGTGTAAAAGCTTTGCTCCTCACCAAGCTCTTGTGCCTGGTGTCCACTTAGATTTTTACCCAGCAAACAGTGCATAGCCCAGCCAGTTCTGCATTTTGGGAGGTAGTTGGAAGTGAATTAGGTAAAGGCTCTGAGCAGACTGGTCTGATTCTGAGGTTAGATACAGCTTTGAAGCTGGTAGGACTTAGATGAAGGTTTGAGTCACACAGTCTTCCAACCTGAATTGCTTTTTGAATGTAGACAAAGGTAATTCAAACACTTCGTACCTGAGAGAAGAGGAAGAGCTTAGTCCTGAAAGATAAAAAAGCTTTTATTTTTGTGAGACTGGAATTAACTATTTGGACTAGTGTGAGTGGCGTTGTTTGGTAAGGCTTTCAGGTTGGTTATTAAAGATAGTGTAGATCTTTATTCTTTCTCTACTTGGACAAAACTTGTGCTGCGCGTGTTTTAAATGCTGATTTCTGAAAATTGCATATGAAGCAATTCAGTCATTGCATTGGTGTTACTGTGCATCAAACAGTTTTGCTTCATAAACTGCTGTAATTCCATGCTGCAGTGGAAAATTATGTGGTTATGCATCAAATTGGTAATATATTTTTTCCAATTTTTGGCTACTTTTGACCATTGGGATAAAATCAGGTGTATTTTAAAATGCAGCTGAAGGCTGAGTTTCTTAATAAATTTAATTTCAAGCAGATTTTAAAAAAATCCCTTTGTAATCAGGTACTTCAGGGTCTAGATTACCTACACAGCAAGTGCAAAATCATTCATACGGACATAAAGCCAGAAAACATTTTGATGTGTGTGGATGATGCCTACGTGCGCAGGATGGCCGCTGAGGCTACCGAGTGGCAGAAAGCTGGTGCTCCTCCCCCATCTGGCTCAGCAGGTATGAACAGGATATTGGAATCAGTATATTATTGCTAACAGTATTTTGTTCAATGAAAATTCACATTTTAAGTAATTGCATGGGAAAAAATGCACGTCTGTTGAATTCTTTTTCCTGCTCTGGAAGCTGTCAGAGTAATGATTTCCTACCGGTTTTGCATGTTCAAGTTTTCAGGGTCCCCAGATAGAGGAAAAGATTGATTGGTATAAACTTACTCCTCTTCCATCCCACAAACTTTAATGCCTGGTATTTAGTCACACTGGAAACTCGCATCTCTAATATTGACAATTGTTAATAATCTAATATAAATTATGTCTACTTCTGTTACAAGTTCATCGGCATCCATGTGGAATCATCTGCCTTCGTCTGTTGTAACTTAAGATACAATGAAAAGTTTTACATTCATATTTTTTCACTCTTAAAAATGGAATTTATTGTACCTAACTGAACTCGTGGTACGCCCATTTTCCTAGAGGTATAAAATGTTTTAAGTTAAGCTTGCCAAGAGTTTAGATAGGAATTGTACCTTATGTTTATCTAGAAGAAGCCAAGGTAAAGGAGTTCACAGCAATAAGCAAAGACAGACAAGGAAAAAGTGTGGCTTTTCTAGTGATTTTCTTTTTAGTACTATGTACCGTGCATTTTTAGTACTATGGTTGCTAATAATTTGCCAATTGAGCACATCAGCTACAGGCAGTGGGGAAGTAATTCCCTTTGTAATATTGTCAGAAAATATATCACAGATTAAAGTCTGTGTGGTATGCTAAAAATACTTTCTATGTCGGGAACAGATACAGTGATCCGAATCCATTTCATATCATTATATACTTTTAGATGAAAAATCGTATAAATGATGAATATATTATATTGAATTTGACATAATGTATAATCACATAGCTAGAGATTTTATGTTATTTATGTGGAAATAACTTGATTTTGTTCATGCAGCCTTTATATTGCTTCCTGACATTAAAATAAGTATTATTTTAAGGAATGGCGTTCTTATCACAAAATTCTTAGCAAATTGTAATTAAATATATGGCTTTCCACATAGGAGCTGAAGATGTGTTTTCTTTGCAGCATTGCAGGAATAGGTTGTGTGTAATTTCCCTTTATATAGCAGTGATAGTGCTCAGGTTTAAGAATCTTTTGAAAACCTTGCCCTTTCAGGGGTATTCAAGCAGGTTTTTCCTTGAGCTTAGCAGCAGGATCTGAACCTATAAAACAACTCTTTATTTTATTTGGCATTCCTTAATTTCCATAGGCCTATGTGTCTGAAGAAATTTGTGAGAGGTTCTCCCTCGTTCAGTTCCTCTTGCTCACTTTCACTTTGCTTCTGTCTCCCATATTTCTGTTGGTTTTGATCACAGGGGGAGGTTTTATGTAGCTTGTGGTGCTCTGTGCATGTGACAGTCGGCATTGCAATCTCATCAGACCCAGTCACTGATGGGATCCTACTCAGAGGTGCTGGGAAGACGCCCATGCTGGAGCTGCCTTTTCTATGATTTGGTGTGTTTTTTGCCTTAGGCACTTCTTCATGCCTCCAGCCCTAGCAATCAAACTGCCTTGTTTCAGAGTAAACATGAATATTTGGCTTCTCTGTTGTGTACAACACAGTAGTTATATCTTTGTTAATATTCACAGTAGTTATATCTTTGTTAATATTCCCTGAACTATTTAAACCAGTCTATACCTGCTCTGCCAACTGACTACATACATTTAATCTGTGACAGCTCTGCAGTCATTTGATGTTTTCTGTCCACTCTTTATGGTTCAGCCTTTTTTAAAAAAAATTCCATGAACTCTCTGCCAACCACAACACAGTGGACATAGATAGCTGCTAGCTCCTTCCAGTCTCAGATGCTCTAATGAATGATTTCAGGCAGCACATACTTGTAAAGAGTAAAAAATGTGGCTAACGAAGTAAACATAAACACTGCCTTATTTAGTTAAGAATATTTTTTAATTATTTCTACTAGTTTTTGCTTTTATAGAGTTATTTTTGAAAAAGAAAACCTTTATTTTATTTATAATTTATTTTTTGTCTTTTTAGTGAGTACAGCTCCACAACAAAAGCCTGTAAGTATTGTTATATAATACAATTTAACTGCCTTATTTTCTGTGTTTCTCTGGGTATTAATATGTATTAGTCTGTTAGTAGCCTCGACCCTTTTAAAAAGCTTCCTTTGAATAAAGCTTTTATCTTTCAAAGAACATTTTTCTTTTTATGTCTCTGGCCTTACCACTCTTAAGCACAGTATTTCTGTGATGGAAATTCACAGAGACATACAGTTCTATAGCTATGTCCAACTAAGTTAAGCATTGCCATTTTCTTCTCTTGAGGAATAATCCATTCGTTCAAATCCTGACAAAAATGGGTGAATGCACTAAATATTGTGCATTGCAGATATCTTAAGGGCATAAAGGCCTTGATCATCAAGGCCTGAAAGTTGAGGCAATTTTATGTGGTTTGAAAGCTCTCTTTGCCATATACATATAGCAAATTACCAATGGTAATACAGCCTTTCAGAAATATCTGTGGTCAGACCTGCTTTCTGTGTGTACAGAATATGTATCATTTCAGTGGATATACGACATGGATGAAAATTATTAGGGTTGTGAAATTTAATGTCTTGTTTAGACTATCCCATGGGTTTTCATGCAGATAACAGGATTTAACAGATAAACCTTTGAGGAAATGTTTCTCTCTGTTCCTCGTACTTTATTTTTTGATTATATGAGGATTTCTTACTGTGATATTTAAACAATGAATCAAAATTGGATAGATCTCATTTACGAGATAGTAAAAATAGAAGCCACAATTCAGTTAAAATGGAAGGAAGTGTTTCAATCCAAGCTCTGATATGTTCATTTTTCATTTCCTTGTTGTTTTGAAAACCTGAGTTTTTAATCCTTACGTTATATAAAAAGAGAAACTACATAATGGCCATCTGCTATTTGTAATTCATATGTTTTGGGCCAGAAGGGAGTAATAAAAAATTGTTTCCTTACGCAAGAAAATAAAACAACACAGGTTTTATTTAAAATTCACTGTTTTCAGTCTCTTTAGTTTTCTCGTGTCTTTTTTCTCAGAATACTTTTGCTGGTTATTACCTGCATTATACAGAGAGAGAGATCAGGTATTAAATTTATATGCAAACAACTAATATGATATCCTGTTATTTTCCACGTTCAGTATGATCTGTTAATCTGGATTGAAGTTTAAGATTATCGTGTTTACTCAAGGTTATAGGATTGTAGGAATTTTATTATGGCATCTTAGATGTATAGATGTATTTTGCTCTTATGTCTAGTAATGACCATGTAACAACATGATTAACTGTAAAATTTTGGTGGATTTTTGCCTCATATAATCCTATATCATTCTTGATTTGAAGTAAACTGGAAAAAGCAATATAATTACTAAATTGGTTGTATCTAGTATTTTCAAAAAAATGGTACTCAAACTGTAAATGAGTTTGGTGTGAGATGCCTTAAAAATAATTTATTACATTTTTTTTCTTTCTTTGGTATTAATATTTCAGGTTGGAAAAATATCCAAAAACAAAAAGAAAAAACTGAAGAAAAAACAGAAGAGGCAAGCTGAGCTGCTAGAAAAACGCCTGCAGGAAATAGAAGAACTAGAGCGGGAAGCTGAAAGGAAAAAAATAGAAGAAAATGTAACCTCAGCTGTACCATCAAATGAGCAAGAAGATGAGTACCACCCAGAGGTGAAACTAAAAACAGCTGATATAGAAGAGGTAGTAGATGAAGAACCTGGAAATGATGATGGTTAGTATTACTTGTTTTTATTGACCCTGAATTTACTTTTTGAGAGGGGAAAGTAATTGTGCAGTGTTACATCTGGTGCAGTGAACAAAATCTCCAAACTGTCTTAGATCATTATGTTAATTTTCTCCTGTAGGTAAAATTGTAACTACAAAACATGAAAAAGTAAAAGAAAAATCAAACCTACTACAGAAGTGAAGAGAACCATCTATAGCAGTCTATAGCTATAAACAACTCAAAAAACCATGTAGAAAATTCAACAGAACAGTCACCATGCCACATTAAGTGGAGTAACTTGAGTATCCTGGTGAAGTAGAAGAACAATAAGATGCATTTTTCTACAATATTACTGTAGTAGTTGGTGTCATCATTGCTTTCCCCTTTTCTTCTTACAGTGGTTGTTGTAATGATATATGAGGCAACTTTACTAAAATGTTTGATATGTTTTGTTAAAATTCCTGTTTGGTTATGATGGCTTGGACCATAATCATTATGGTGCAGCTCCATTCTGGCTTCCCTGATTTTCTTCTCAGCTCTTCAGTCCTGATAAAGATGTAACTACTGAGACTACAGTTCAGTTTGGTTTGTTTTTGTTCTGCTCTTGTAGAGAATTTTCCTACTTCTCTGATGACTCCCTGTTGACACAGATGGAATTCTAGATTTTTAAAAGGTTGCTTTCAAGGCCTCATTCATCTTATCTTCATAACTGTATTTTCTTCTGGATTGTTCCCTCCTGAACCACTTCCCATCGTTTATTTTCCCAACAGCCTTCCTAGTCCTTTCTTTCGCCTTTAATTTAGATTTTAAGGTTTGCATATTTCAGTGATACTCAGTGTTTTCTTGTGTGATATGTCAGAAGTCAGGTAGTTAGTGAAGAGGTAAAAATGATGAATTCCTAATTTTATTCTGGTTTATTGATATATGATGTAATGTGTTGCTTGCTGAAATTTTTCAGGTGAAGCAGATGATCAGGATGAAAAAGAAGACACAGAGAAGGAAAACACTGAAAAAGATGATGATGTTGAGCAGGAACTTGTCAACACTGACTCTACAGACGCTAAGTGGATAGAATCCCCGAAAACAAATGGCCACATTGTGAACGGCCCATTCCTGTTGGAACAACAGATTGAAGATGAAGATGAGGAAGAGGAAGAATGTCCAAATCCAGAGGAGTATAATCTTGATGATCCAAATGCAAAAAGTGATTATTCTTATAGCAGTTCCTATGAACAGTTTAATGGTGAATTGCCAAATGGACGTCATAAAATTCCAGAGTCCCAGTTCTCTGAATTTTCAGCGTCAGTGTTCTCTGGGGCTCTAGAGTCTGTAGCTTGTGGTTCTGCTATTTCTGAAGGATCAACTGTAACTGAAAGAGAGGAGAGCAGCCCATCTCATGACAGGAGCAGAACGGTTTCAGCTTCCAGCACTGGAGATTTGCCTAAAAGTAAGTGTTCCTCTTAATTACTTCTGTCTAGTAGCATGGGTGTGTATTGTATTAAATAAAAGAAGCAGGTAAATGGAATACAAAGGGAGTGGTTAGGTTATGAAAAGATTGTTGAAGTAAATTGGATGATTTTTCTTGCAGGACTGTGATTATGGGTTATTTTCCACTCTAGAACTTGCTTTTAAGGGGTATTAGATAAATAAATTATCGTAGAATAAATATTTGCACTGACAAGTCAGTGTACATGTGAAAGAGGAAAGGAAATCTATAGTTGCAAATAAACATCTTTCCTGTAGTTTAAAGGTAGAAGATGAGCATGAGATCTTGTAACCTGATGTCCTTTGATAATAAGTCAGTAATATACCGCCTTTTACGCCCAGTAACCTTTATTGTTGGCTTAAAGCATGTTTTTCAAAGAGAAAAATACCTGTTCTTAAACGGGCAAATAAAATTATAATATAGTGTGATTGAAGTGTGTTCCACTGCTTGGTACTCTGAATTGTTTTAGAGGAACTGTAGCAAGTTTGAACTTGTCTGGCTGCAGCTTCTGTTACTTCTTATCACATCTTTTCTCAGTCATATTGAAAAATTCTGTAATATGCTGTGTTTTCATTCATTAATTGTTCTTTCTGTGTCAAACAGTTCCCATCATAACCTTTTATTAATACTCAACAGGGCATGTTGCCAACCCTGAACTCATTATGGCTTTTCTGTATTCAGCATGGTTTTGGACATTTAAATTCTGGCCATCAATCCAGAACTTTTGCCTGTAAATCCATTTGAAGACATGGAAAGTGAAATCTTGGTGTCATTGCGAAGAGCTAGATTTTTGCCATTGAATTAAATAGCTTCAGGATATTACACATAGGTCTTACTTATAGTGCCAGTGGTTAAATGATAAATATATGGCTTTCAACTTTAATAAAGAAAATACTGAGACTAAATCTGTAAGCGGATAGAAGAAAATGGGAGCTTAGGGAGAAGATCACCAAGCCTGCCATCAACATTGTCACAGATGAAGTTACTGAATTTAAATAGAGCTGCATTGAAGAATACAGTCAAGTGTATTTCTTGGTTTAAGACTTTAGAAGAGCAGTTCACACAGTTTATTACAGGGTCTGACAGGTAAAGTAAGCAATGTGAACTAAAATACAGCTCAGTAGAACCGCTTTGCTGGAAGATACAGGCAAGTAAGTCTTCTAGTCCATCTCCTTGTACTCTAAAGTCCCTGAAACAATATAGAGGAGGTTCCTAGATGCCTGGTAGTTTCTTCCTTTGTTCTGCCAGCTGTATGTAGGCAGAAAGACTCCACTGCTGTTTTCCTGGAGTGGCGTGTAAAATCTTCATCTCTTCATAGATTAAAGCTGTTTCTGTCCTCATGTAAACAGCTTATCTCCATAGCTGGAGAAACAAACCTACTTTATTCCTCCCATCAGTTCACACACCTTTCTTGCAAAGAAAGAAAACAGACAGTAAATTCAGGGGTAGTTAACTTTTTTGAAGAAAGAGGAAAAACTGAATGTCACAGATATTAATGGCATCAATAATAATATCGAGTATAACAGTAATAAAACAGATTAAGGTATTTAGAAGCAGCATACAGGAGTTACAGGCCATTTAATATTTTTAAATTGTGCTACATCATTTTTCACCATATCTTTTCAATATATCTTTTTTGTCCTTCCCTTGTACTGAAGTATACTTTTATTTGTTCCTCTTTCTCTAGGCATTGCTATGCATTGTTAAATGACATGGTCTCATCTTATTTTTTTGAGGTGCTTGCCTTATTTGGTGTGCAAACCAGTTTGTGTTCAGTGGATGAGCAGTTTTTATCTTTTTCAAGTTTTCACTGCATGACCAATGCCCTGAAGATAGAGTTGTAATTTCCTCACGACTCTCCTCCCCTCCTCTTTCCAGTGTTTGAATGTTTGCTAAGTACAGTGTCATGCTGCGACTGAGAGAATTAAGGTGATATTTTTTTAATTTTGTGGAACTAGGACACAGAAGTGTTCACTGATTTTGTGCACAGGTTAAGCTTATTTGGATGCTTTTTTGTGCGTACTTTCTAGAAAATACACTTGTTCTGACTTCACTTTCAGTTGTAAATGGTCTGTGTTTGTCAAATACAGAATCCAAGAATTCATCTTTCAGAAGAGACAGGACTTAAGCATCATAAGTTTTTAGAAAAACACAAAAGTCTAGGCACTTCCCTATTAGGTCCCTCAGGTCACTCTCTTAGGAAAAGGTTGAAGAAAGCTGTTGCCTAATGCCATATTCAGATGTCTTAGTCATGAAGCTTTTTTCCCCCACTTCATTCCAATTTATTTACTGCAATCCTTCAACAAGACGTGTGGGAAGGATTGTAGCGTTGTCTTTTTTTTTTTTTGCCAAGACTACTGAACTGAGAAAGGTCCTGTTATTTCTTCAGTAATGCATGTGATTGTGTTAAAAAAATACACTGTACTATGCAGCGTGTTTTTAAGGGAGGACTTCAATATTAAGCTTACTAGTCTTGCTAGTTCCTATCTTCTGAGTGTTTTGCTTCTTTTACCTTATGTTGGTGCTTTTTATAAATTTGAGTCTTGGACTCCGTTCCAGCTTTTTTAGACATCTGTTTGTTGAAGTCAGCGCCCCCTCTGCTTTTTACTATTTACTCCTGTATTTTTATTCCCTCTCTCCTCCAGTGGACCCTGCCACTTTCTTTTCTGGTTGGCTAATACTCAGTGCTCTGGTGACCCATTCAGGCTTCCTGTGCCAGCAGTTGTAGATCTCCATCTGATTTCCTTCACTCCTAATTCACCATTAGAAATATCCAGTATTTTTTGTCCTTGTCCCATGTCTGGTGTATTTTCCTCTTCCAAGTCTTTCACCAGTTTATCAGATCATTGCAGTCACAAGTGCTTTTTTTGGATCTAGTACCTCTTTCTTATCTTACCTTCAACTTCCAATTTACACCTTGTAGCTCTGGGACAAGGAAAGAGAGACCAGTCCTGTGCTTTGCTGTGATTTGTGATACCTTGTTCTGCCTTCAAGTCATCTACTTTCTTTCCAAGGCAGTTTAGGAATTAGCAGGTGGAATGTCGAAAGAGAGAAAAGTAGCACCTCCGCCAGTCTGTGTTAGGGTTTCAGTGTTCCAAGAGCCTCTAAAGATTACATGATAATTCAGATGGAAGTTCTGCCTTTTTAGTCTGGATCATAATTGATACAAATAGAACCTTCAGAGAACTTTGAATGCTGAATTATTAGTGAAAAGGATGACAGCCCCTAGGCTGTCAAATTAGCTAGGTTTCAGTGAGTCTTTTACCCCTTGTATAGGTTTACAAAACAAAACAAAAACAAACAAACAAAAATCCAGCCAGATTTTATTTACTGTAGCCAGGGCATGGAAGTGCAGGATTTATTTTCTCAACCAAACTGTTCTAAGAACATACCTTTCATGTGTGTAGTGGGTGAGTTCCTGGAGTCTGTAACATTTTCTGTCTGAATCTGTTCTGCGAAACAGATACACTGGTTTTGCTTAGAAGTTCTTCTGGATATTGTAGTCATACAGTCATTTGGCAGCTAAAAAATGCAAAAAATTTGCACTTGAAATGAATAAGGATATTTAGAAATCAAGGTAAGAAGTCCTATTTATGTTGCTTTAATTTCTTGTAACATTCAGCAAATTATTTTGATGTCTTCAGTGTATGACAATGCTGAACAAAGTGTCAAGGCAAAACTGCTTAGAGATAATAGTGGGCTTAACATAATAACTGTTCTGCATTTTGCTTGTGTTAGCAAAAACTCGTGCTGCTGACTTACTGGTGAATCCACTGGACCCAAGAAATGCAGATAAAATTAGAGTTAAAATTGCTGACCTGGGGAATGCCTGCTGGGTGGTAAGTGTTACTATGTCATTTTAGCTGTTCACTATTTAGAACAAGTTTTTTATAGTCCTTTTTCCCCATTAATGTGGTTCTTTCTATTTTAGCATAAACACTTCACAGAAGACATCCAGACAAGACAGTACAGATCCATAGAGGTTTTAATAGGAGCAGGTTACAGTACACCTGCTGATATCTGGAGTACAGCATGTATGGTAAGAACAATGCAATGTGTATTTTACAAGAGTGGAGCTCCTAAAAAGAGTTGTTTATTAAGTGAGGAAACCTGATGGGGATGGTTTTGACATTTTGACACAAATACTTTGTCATAAATGATGTTGTATCAGATAACTGCTGATGATTTCTTCCCTTTCTTTCAATTTCTCGAGCCTTAATCAAAAGGAAGTATTTTGGAGAGCACATCTAATTTTCATGTGATGCATTTTAAACTTGTAGTCAGAAACATGCAACTTTAGAGAGAAAGTGTGTCTATTTTGAATGACAAAATGTAACTGAAAAAGTACTACTGCTTGTTTCATTCTAGTCTTAGAACCTGTGCTACTGTTAGCTGTAATTACATTTCTATTGCTTGTGTAAAGTAGCAAAACAGTGAAATACTTTAAATTGGTGACAAATGCAGTGAAAACATGGATTGAATTAGGCTTGGTTCTGAACTTTCAAGAGAATAAGTTCAGTTTATTGGCGTAAAATATGTGGTAATATTCTGTAGAATTAGTTTTAACACAGAACTGAAATTACAGCTTTTTAAGAGTCTTCAGAGAACAGAAAAAGTGAAAACTTAATCATGCAGCTTTCTGAAACACTCTAATATCTCTATGAGGATGAACAAGCTGCATGCATCTTCTCTTTAAAGATAGTATGTATTTCCAAAAAACAAATTTAGGAATACCTTTGCCTATTTTAAAAGTGAAAACTTAATCAAATCTTTATATTTTACAAATACATGTCTGATAAGAGTAAGTGTGTGAGGAGGAGGAGAAGACTCAAATACTAGACACAGTTTGCAGGCGTGGGTGATGAGAAGAATTGCACAGCTCAGAGGGAGAGGAGGAGGATTAAAAGGAACATAAAATCCTACAGATATTGTAAGTTCAGCAGGCCATGTGTTGGAAGTAGCTAACCCATAAGTGAAATAAAAGTATGTTTTCTCTGGAGTTTAGTACTAGCTTTGCCTTTAGTGCACTGAAAACCTATCTATTTTCAAATTTACTCTTCTGTTTGGGGACAAAATGGAGAATTATTCTATTACATTGAAAACAAAGCATATAAAATATTCCACAGTTTGTTTTTTAATTCTTTTAATTATTTTTCTCTTAACTAACTACAAAATCATTATAGAGACTTTGTTCTGTTACCTAGTGTGTTGTAAACCTCAGTTGAACTTGATAACCTTTTATTTTATTGGACACCCTGCATTCATCTTTTAAGTTGTACCTATCACTGCCAATTTCATAGTCTTATATAGTCCTTTAGTCCTGTAGCTAAAGGCATGTAAAGCAGGCTGAAGTCTATCTAGAATTGTGTTTAAAGATAGGGGGGTACTAAATAGCAATTTCACATCTAAGTACTATTATATTCTTGCAATTATTTGTGCTGCCCAGCCTATTACAACTTCTCCTCCATGTTATATAAGTATTAACTGCTTTCTTCAAACTCAGGGAAAGAAGAAAGCCTGAAGTGTCATTGCCACTGGACGGATCTTAACTCACAATTCACAATTATGTATGAAATTCCAGTATTTTAATAAGAAAAATATATTTCTTCTTTTTTATGTAAGCCTTTCAGATAGTAAAGCATTTGAGGCAGAAGTGCTGTAATTCTGTCTTCTGTCACAGTCTTTAGGTTTTTGTCCTTAAGAAATGCGGTAGAAATTTTATGACATTACAACAGTGACATACAGTTGTTGAATTCAGTTGTCATCATGGTATAGTTGTGTAAAAAATAGAGATCAGCATCTCAAGCTCATGGAAAAAATTCATCATTTGAAAGCCCCCAGAATCTGTTTGCATTGCTGTGTGGCTGAGAAAATTGGTCAGAGCACTGGGGATGCTGATCCTGGATCAGATGGAAAACAGCTCTGAGGTAGGGATTGCCTTGAAGACCTTAATACCTCTTTCTGCAGAGGACTTGTAACAGAGATTAATGGCCAAGAAAGCATTCCTGATGTGGAGCTGCAAACTCCCAAATAACTGATTTAGGCTGTCTTTGGAAATTATGATGTAAACGTCTCGAATCCCTTAGGCAGTCAAGAACTGTAAAGTGCCAAAGTGTTTTAATGCCTCTACAGCCCCACTTGCTTTCTTAAGTTTGGTTTCCTTGTTGTACCTAGATTTGGTTCAGAAAATGTCCTTCTAGGTTATCTTGCTCTTCTTCCATATTTAATTCACCCTGTTCCATGTTTACTGTGTTTTCAAAGGGATTGTCTGCTGGAGCAGGTGGTGTTTATTTTCAGCCAAAATACAGCCCAGATACCCTGTTAGCCTTGTTGTCCAGGACTCCCAAAGGGGAGCAGAGGTGACTTTGCTTGTACAAGTCCTGAGTCATTAAGGGCATTTTTGGAAGCAGTACTTAAGCAGTGCAGAGTGAGTGGTCCAGCAGTATTTCCATTACTTTTTCCTTGGCATGTTTTCATCCATCCATACTTCACCTAATGTGACAGCACCAAGCATACATGAACACTGCTTAGCTTGCAAAAATAGAAGATTTTCTCTGTGTATTTTGTATCACTACTGTGTCAGATATTCTAGCTCACATCTCCATTTAAAAAATTGCAACAGAAAAGGCTGTTCTTGGAACTTAGTGTCTGTAGGGTTTCTGTGTCAGAGAGTTGTGTATGTAAAACACACCTATCTTTTTATGTGTCCTGGATTGTATGAAGGATGACTTGGAATGTTTGGTACCAGGATTCACCTGGGGTCTTAACTTGGTCTTGTGCTTTATAGATCTCCATTTGAGCCTAAGGTTTTCACTGCCTGTTGCTTGCTAATGAAATTATCTTGCTCACTATGAGTAGCCCAGCTCCTTGTTCTTGTATTGGCTCGTATTTATGGCATAAAGTGTGTTAAGCACAAAAGGTTGTGTTTTATGTCAGCAGCAGTAGTAGAATGTCTTTTTCCATCATACCATTTGCCTGTCCATTTTACACAGTCTTTAATAATAAGGATGAAGATGAGGTTTTTAAACAAGGCCTCTGATAAACAGGCCCTGAGCATGCAAAGCATCTGTGTTCCTGTGTGCACAGCAACTTCCAGAAGATCCCTGTATGGATTTTCTGGGACATGGTACATTGTGTCTAAATGGAGAGCATTCCTTACCTGGGCTCAGTTAGTTTGGGATGGCTTTGTCTAGCTAGGAGCTTGATGGTTTTGATTCAGCTTCCAGGAAAGAATAGTCCTATTTTATTTGTATTGGCTTTAGTATGAAACTAGCCAGTTTCTGATCAGGATTACTTGTGCTGGGAATGTATGTAATCAGAGCCATGTAAGGGGTCTACCTGAACAGCAGAAGAGGCCAAAATAACTCAGTGCTAGTAATCTTGCAGTGCTGGTTTTTTGGTGTTATGTCAGTGAGTAAAGCAGCATTGCAAGCCAGCAGCCTGTGAGCTGAATCTTCTAATTTAGATAGTTTGGCATGGCCCAGTTCTTGTGCCCCAAACTTCTTTGAATCAGGTTAAAAGGATGAATGTGAATATCCTCAGACCAATACCAGTCCTCTGCTCAGGTGATCTGAGTTGCAGAGTCTCTAAGAAAAAGCAAAGGAAGGGAAGAAAGAGGATGATGCATATCTTTGGAGGCTTATAATCAGTGCATGCATGAAGTGCTGTGGAGGAGGTTAGATGTGGGGTTTTCCGGACCACAGCAGAGTTGTTTGCTTGTTCAGTGCTTGGCAAAGAATTCCAAGAAGTGTAACTTACGTTTTTTCTCTAGACTTTAGTGATCTTGATTGGAGTGATTGTTGCTGTCATTTGCTGGACATGCATAAGTTTGGTTAGGGAAATTGTACAGTGCCTTTTTACTTTTCTTTTAACGTTGTGGCCTGTTTAAGTGGAATACTCAGCTGCTTTCATGGAAAGCTAGACACATTTTCTGAATTCTAGAAGACATTCCCTTCCTCAACTAAGCCCTAATTTAATTCTGCCAACAGGGAGGTGCATCTCTCATTTTCACCCAAAAAAGGGAATAGATTTGGAGCCAGCAGTACCTTTGACATGATTGAAAACACTCTTGATGATTTAGTTGTATTGGTTTGAATTTCCACATGAATGGTATTGAGCAGGTTGCTTTCTTTAGAGCAGAAACTGAACAGACACTGAGTGATGTAGCATTTCCTAAATCCCAGAAAACATGGAACACAGTACTCCACTGCTGCTGCCAAGAAATCCTGGCAAGATAAGGGAGTTAGTACTGGCAGACGGCATCCCTTTGTATTGCTTCTGGAAATGACTACAAGCACTACCATTCCACTGCTTTTCCTTGTTCCAATCTCCTTGGATTGGAGACAGGAAAAGCACCTGAAGTGATGAATCTCATTATCTGACTTTTACTCGTTACCTTTGGTTTGAGCTGTGGGGAGGAGGTGGCCGTGTCACAGGCTGGGACATGAACAAGGCTTTTAAAGTTTTTAACACTTTTCTGAGGTGTCTGTTGTGGAGAGTTGTGATTCCTGTGATCTTTTCTTTGTAATAAGACCTAGCAAACAGATGACAGCTATACATCAGCAGGAAGTCAGAGAAGTGAAAATTGTACTTGGTATTTTATCTACCCAAAGAGAATACAGATGATGAAAGAAAACACTACCAGGTGTGAGGGAAAGGGGACAGGCAAAGAGCTTTGAAAACAAGGGAAATGCTACTACAAGACAAGCAAGTTTACAGCAGTGGGGTTTGTTCATGGGCATTTCTGCTCATGTGAGAGAACTCAGAGGAACAGAATGAAGAATGAGCAGGATAAGTTACGTTAAAATTAAACCTACATGTAAGTGCTTGTAGGTAAATTGCAGCCCTGTGCCCCCAGATTACTTCTTTGTATGATGTTCTCTAATGTGGAGTGTAGAGGTAACTGTCCTTAACTACTCTTCAGTGTTGTAAGCAGGGAAAAAATGATCATGTCTCCATGGCATCATGAGTATCATCATGTTAGTATGTGTGAGTGGCACATACCAAAGGTGTGATGACAAGCCTCAGTCTGCACACAAACAGTATTTTGAGGAAAAATGGAAAATCAAAAATGTGGTTTTGAGGGGAGAAAAAGCTGAAGTTGCTATGCACATATTTTTCAGTAGGCAGATACAGTACAGAATGCTGTTATTACTCGCTGTACACCCTTTTTGAAGGTGGTGGGTGGACAACCTGAAACACTCAAAAGAAAATGATTTCCCAGAGGAGCTGACTTTCCAAAGCAGCCACTCAGTATGTGCATGATTCCAAGATCAGAGTAGAGCAAATAAAAGAACCCTGTTTCCTTTCCAAGCATCCCATGCAAGTCTCTGTTTTGTATATTTGGCCTTCCTTGCCAAGCACTAACCATGCAAAAGGCCTTTCATACTCTTCCCACTGCCTGGCTCTGCAGAGGGAGATGTCCATGGGAGAGCAAACTGTCAGCTGATGTATGTATCTCAAAAAGCCTTCTGATCTTCTTTCTATGCTCCCACTGACCTGTGGAACAGTGTTCTTAAAACCAAGCCTGTTTTTAAAGCAGTTACAGTCTTCTCATTCACATCTCTTCATTTCAGCTGGGGCAGAGAAGCTCTGGCCAAGGGCTGCATCTCATCTGTCAAAATAATAATTCTGGCCTATAGCTTGTTGTTCTTTTTCAGCTAGGGCTTCAGTTCAGGGAGGTTGATGCAGTCCAAGTGAATTGTTCTTTCAGTCCTCTCCCAGACAGCTTTCCCTAGGCATGCATCCATTTTTCAATCACCAGATTGAGTACACAGCTGTCACACAGTGAAAATGCAGCCATTTCCAATTGTGTGGTTAGATATGGGTCCATTATATAGTGATGTCACCAGTTCTGTGCTGTGGTAGGTTCGCATACAATTGTGTGGCAGGAAAGAAATAGAGCCTCTTCAGAGGCTATAAAACAGCAGTGTTACCATTTATATGAAAGGTTCACCATCTGCAGATGGAGAAAAGCAGTCTAGACTGGTTTTCTGTGAGAACCTTTGGAAAGTGGTAAGTAGAAATTGCCAGAACAGTCAATAAGGATGAATGGTTGCCTTGGGCTTCTGTGCCATATGTTGAGTGTGCTGTATCTTAAATTTTTATCTCCATATAATAAATGAAATGCTGACTTCTCTAGATGTAAATGTCAACATTAAGTAAAAAAACCCTGGTATTTTAAAGTTGGAGTTTCTGTCAAGAAACTAGTTTTTAGAAATTACTACTTTCAGAGGGAAAGTAAGTAAATATAGTTAGTCTGTAGCATCATGGAAATTACAGACAAATTTAGGTTTAAAGTGATCTCTGGTATCTGCCTCCTTCTTGAAAAAGGGTTGTTGCCAAAGGTACATCCTTGCCAAAGATGAGCCTTGTTCAGTTGAGGGGTACAGCTCAGGATGTACCTGTAAGAATGGCATTTCCACAGCCTTTCTGAGCAGCCTGTTGCAGTACTCAGGCAATCTCACCAAAGAATTTTTTTCCTTCATGTTTGGTTGGAATTTCCCATCTTGCTGCCTGTGTCCGCTCTGTGTCTTTCATGGGGAAGAGTGTATCTTGTTCTTCACTGTTGCCTTCAGGCAGTGGAGTGCAGCAATTAAATCCCTTCTCCCCTTCTCCCAGCTGAGCAAACCCAGCCCTGCCAGCCAACCCCTCCTGCATCCTCTGCTCAGCCCCCACGATGCCTGAGGCCAGATCCTCCTGGCCTTTCTCCACTTCACAGGGTGTCTCTCAAGCTGGTGGCCCCAGACTGCCCAGACTCATGGCTGGGCAGACCAGACCTGTGGTCACTGTGCTACCCTGGGGATCTCAGTGTCATCACAGTGTCAGTGGCCTCTCTTATGGAGATTGGGAGGCTGTATGTGCCTACAGGTGGGTGTAAAGTGTGTGTAAGTACTGAGAATGCCCAGGAGGTCCAGAGCAGCAGTGGTTCCACTGCCGGTGCTGCGGCTCTCAGTATGTGGCAGCAGAGATCTGCTCTTCCAGCAGCTCCCACTCGCTAACAGCACGGGCTTTCCAGTGCACCACACCTTTGGAAAGTGGTTTAAAGAGCAGAAGAAGTCTGACTGATACAATACAGAGATATGATTGGCCTTCTTACAGCTATTTATGTGTTTATTAATGTATCTCTAATGCTGATCCTTCATGATAAAAACCTAGGTCTGGGTTTTATTATTTTTTATACGAGGGCAAATTAATTTAATTTATCTTGCACTGTGTAGCCAATTTGTCCTGAAAATAGCTGGGAACATACTACCAGATTACCACAGATGAATCTGTGAGACATTGTCTTCCATGGATGCTAAGAACCATCATTACAAATATTTATCACAGCACCTGCCTCTGGTGCTGTCCTTGTGTGCATCTGAGTCAGAAGTGTTTTTGTTCTTAGAGTCCTTTGGCGAGAGTCAGAGAATTAAATGTATGAAGTGCTGCAGCCCCAGCCCATCCCGGGCGTGGAGTCAGAGCTGTACAAAAAGGAAAAGAGAAGCATCATCATCATTTTCAAAAGCTTTAGTTTTTGTTCAGTGTGAGGGTGGCCTACATATCCCAAATCTGTGAAAGCTTTCAGCTCTTGTGGTACACAAACTGATCTCAAATTCAGAGTATCATAGCAGTATGCTTACCTCTTGTGCTTCTCTATAAACAGTTTTCACAATTCTTTAGTTTAATCTTTTTAGTCCCACGCAGACATATCAAGCTATTAATACTTCATTTTTGGGATAGAGACTACATTCCTGTGTAGTCTACCTTTGTGGCTGAATTTAGCTACATTTCAGTTTTTCTCCAGGGATCTGTGTTTAACAGCAGTGAATTTCTCAGTGTCCTCAGTGTGTGTCCTCAATCCCATCAGTGTGTGCTCTCCTGGGAAAGCTGGTCCAGCTTTTCGTATGAATAAATACATTGCCATGAGATACAGAGAGGACACTTTGGTCTTCTCTATCTCATTTCAGGAGAATAACAGTGTTCTCTGTGTTGTGTTTAGAGATTTCTCCCAGTGATTACTTCTGGCTGCTCTGAACATTTATTTCAGTTTAGAAGCCTGCTGTTTTATGAAGTCCTTCAGATTTTTTTTCAACTGTAAAATGAAAACTGTCAATCTTGAGCTAAGAGTAGAATAAGAAAAGTAATGAATGACTGTTTATTAGTGATAGTAACTTTAGAAGTTAAAGGCCTGTTCATAGGATCAGCAGAAATGTCAACAAGGAGTGTTCTTGGCTGCCATGTGTGATTGCAATGAATTATGTTGGCTGTAGCCCACTTGGATGACACTGCAGTTCACAGCTTGAAGAAGCCAAGTGCTCATAAATAGGCTAAATTTACAGGTGATTTAGCAGTTCCACATTATAAATTGGAACAGAAAACTGTCTATTTTCAGGAGAGAGTATTTTGTAGTAAATGTTCTAGAGTGAAATCCCATCCTAGAATTGTGCCAGGAAGCTCTGCCTCATTTTTGGAATGCTTTTCTGGATCAGATGTTTTCCCATGTCTTGGACATGGAAAATAGTTTGATGTTTAAACCACCTGGAAAGAATTAGATTCCTGTGGCTGCTTGGGCAATTGGTAAGCCAGAGCTGAAAGAGAATAGTTTAACAAATTAGACCAGATGAATCCATGTCTGGACACAAGTAGGGGCTCTCATAGTTGCTTCAGTGCTTTGCAACTTTTCATACTCATTACACCCATAAAGAGAAAGTCAGTTTTGCCCTCATCTAACACAGGGTTAGCATCCCATGGAAGCATTTCCTGCCCTGAGGGAATCTGATGTCCTGGTGTCTGTTCTGGATTCCCCATCAGTATCTCTCTCACTGTTTACTCCCATCACTGAAGTATTAAAAAAACCCTCAGATTTAGAGTCATCAAGGAAGCTAATTCAAGTGATCAGTTACAGTCATAAATGGATTTTTTTTTTGTTGGCTAATTTCAAGCAATTAATTATAGTCATAAATGGTTTTTATTTGTGATGCAGACTTTTCTAGTTTAGCCTGCAACATGTAATCTGATAGGTAAATACCCTTCAGATACATGTGTAGCTCTTAGTATACATTTAGAAATACCTGATGTGTTTAGAAATACCTGAGACAATCACCAGACTGCACAGGAGGGTGTAAAGCCGTGTTAAACGTTTGCTGAGTGCAGCGCAGCCGGGCTCCCTCAGCAGCTGGTGCTGCTCTGAGCCTGGCAGCAGTGCCAGAACTGCAGGGAGGGGCTGCACTCCAGCCCTCTGTGATTTCCTTCCCTCAGCCCTCCTGCACGGCAGCAGTGCCTGGGGCTGGGCAGGCTGCTGGCTCCAGCCCCAGGCCCGGCAGAGCTGGGCACGGGGCTCTCCCCAGAGTCTGGGTTCACGCTGCTGCTGCACTGCAGGGGTGATGTCCCCAGGTAAGTACTTCTCCTCAGTCCCAGATCCAGTCATGGGCCTCGGGCTTTGAATGTGAATTCCCTCTCTCTTCTGAGGCAGTTGTGATGTTTTGCTGACATCTTACGATCAGAAGTGTTATTTCTGAATTACCCATGACTGTGTCTGTTACATTGTAGGCGTTTGAGCTAGCGACTGGAGATTACTTGTTTGAACCACACTCTGGGGAAGACTATTCCAGGGATGAAGGTATGACTCTTTTGAGGTATTGTAAGAGTTTCTTCATATTTTCATACTCCTTCTCTTAAATTTCCAGTGAGCTTACAGTGGGGTTTAAGTGTTGTATTTGAGTAAAACTGTTCATACACGTTGTCTCCAGAATATAAATATGATTTTTTTTCTTTTTAGTTTTAAGTTCCACCACTAGCAGTGGGTGGGCAAAAACTCCCTTCTGCAGATACTCATCTACTTAACAACTGCCTGAAGGAATTAAACTGCCCTTCTTGTAAGATTGCATATGTGTGGAAACCTGATTGAAAATAACAACGTTTTAGTTTAGAAAAGAAACGACAAATTTGAACTTTATTATATTATTCTCTTTACAAGAGTGACACTGGAATAATGTTTACATTGTGTATTTTTATTTGAATTAGGCAATTACTAATTTTTTTTTTTTTTAAATCAGAGTTAACTCCTGCTTCCATCTGTATACCTGTCCATTTTCATGCTTGTTTGCTTGTAAATGCTCTTTGCAGTGGTAATGTGGGCATCATTCATTGTTCCTAAATGCTACTAATGATGCCAGAGCTCTGCTGATCCTGGAAACCTCTGCATGGATTTGCTGCAAACATTGTTGATTTGAAACTATTTCTGATTCTTTACTAATTCCAGTTTCTTTCCTCTTCTTTTTTATCCCATCCTTTCCCTGCCCCTTCCACTCCCGTATCCTTTTTTTCTCTCCCTCATAGACCACATAGCACACATCATAGAGCTGCTAGGCAATATCCCAAGGCACTTTGCTCTATCTGGAAAATATTCTCGGGAATTCTTCAATCGCAGAGGTAGTACCTCTTCTTTTTGAAAGGTGCCGTGATGCAGACAGAAGTGGAATTGCTGTTGCTGGTTGTACCATGTCCCAGCACAGAGCATTGCCTGAAATCACACAACAAAATTTTCATTTTGAAAAGCAAAATTCTCAGGAATCTCTGACAATTTTTTTTCCCCCCCAAATGTTCTGAAAAATAACTACTGGTACATTTTAAATTACGTGGCAAAACTTGTTTGTGGAAGCTGACACTCAAACATTGCTTTGAGAAGGAAGTTTTGCTGAAAGCATCTTTCCAAAGTAGCCACTGAGCAAGCAGTGTGCACTTGTGTTTTTTACCAGGATCAATCTATTTCTGTCTGTACCGGGCCAGTGTTAGTGTGTGCATGCAATGTACTGATTAAACTGTTGTATGTTTCTGTTTTGCTGGCAATGTTCTCCAATGCAGACCACATAGCATTGATCATTGAACTGCTGGGAAAAATCCCTCGAAAATACGCTATGTTGGGGAAATATTCCAAGGAGTTTTTCACCAAAAAAGGTAACGGTATTTATGCAACACTAATTTAAAGCATAATGCTATCCAAAAGGAGAATATGTTCATTTACGAGTACTGAAGAAATATATTCATTTAAATGGAGAGCTCTTACTAAAGAAGAACTTTGGTGTAAACTTGGCTTTCTGGGAAAAGCCACAATTTGTGGTGTTCATTTCAGTATTTCATTTAAAATTCATTTGGGGATGTACTCAGCAAAGCGTGGATGTTAACAAGCGTCTGTGTGAATCTGTTGTTTAATGTTCATGTAAGTGTGAGGACTCAAGGATGTGTAGCTTGTAACATGGTGAAAAATCATCTGTCAGCAGCTTTGGATCCTAGCTAGTGGTGCAGCAGGTGCTACTGGTAAGGGATAATGGAAGTGGGAAGGGAATACCTGGGCAGTGGACACTGAGCTGAGTGTGGCTGCTGTCACACCCAGGGAGCAGGCAGAGCAGATGGGTGTGTGCCATCGATGGAACTTGGCCCAGGCTGCTCTTCAGGGCAGGTTTTTGACTCGTGGGGCAATGTGGTGATGCCTCAAGTGTCTTTTATCCCCTCAGTGTATGAGGCAGCACTGTGCTGTATGGAGGGACAGGGTCTGTCAGGACCATCCTGTTTGACATGGTGGGGGACACCCAGGGCTGTCAGGCACAGCTGGGGAGGGCACTTCCCTGCTGACCAGAGCTGGGGATTGTCCTGCCCCTGAGCTGGGCTGTGCTGCAGTGAGGTGTCACTGTCCAGGGGCTGGGCTCCCTATGGGAGCTCGGGGTTGTGAGGCAGGACACAATCAGTGATTCACCCTCCCAGGCACAAAGGGCTGTTCTGTGCTGGATATTCGTGCTCCAGCAGGGCCCTCCCTGTGCCTCCATTTCCTTAAGGAGGCTGTTAATGGCCGTGCAGTGCAGAGAAGGGCAGCAGTGATGATCAGGAGGGAGCAGCTGCCCTTTGGGGGAGGCTGAAATGCCTTGGGGCTTCTGAGTGTGGAGTAAGATTTACATAATCAGGAAGTCAGTGGATAAGCTGAAGACAGAGCTGTTGTTTGCCAGCACTCACCATGTAAGAGCTGGGGGAAAGCCAGTGAAATTTGCAGAGGATGGCTTTAAAACAAGTGCTTCCCTGCACAGCAGGCAGTGAGCTTCAGGAGCTGGCTGCCATGGTGGGCAGAGAGAGGGGCTGTGTCAGCAGGCTTTAAACAGGTGACTCTCCTGGTGACTGAGATGTACAAACTCGAGGCCCACAGGTCTGGAAATGTATAAAGCAGTAAGAGGCCTGGGCAAGAGATACCCTGCAGCACCTCCAGACAGGGATTGCAGCTGCTGGAGTCTATCTCACATTCCTGCTTTTCACCTTACAGCAGACAGGTTGGCATTTTCTAATGATGCCATAGAACTGTAAAATGACCTAGCAGTTACTCAGTAACTGCAGTGTTGGCAGTGCACAGGAGAGGGCAGTTTGTAAAATTCCTGTAGAATGTGGAGAGTCTCTGATGCTTCCATGAGCATCTTCAACTGCAAATGTCACCGTTGTCCTCTAGGGCCTGAATATCAGTGACATTCCTCAGAGGCACTGGGGCTGCCTCTTAAATCCTCAGGGTGGGATTAAAGGCTTGGTTCACCAACCACACAACATACAGGTGCAAGTTTGCTGTGGAAGATTGAGTAGACTGGGTTCCACCTGTTTCTGCTTAAACCAGAGAATCTCAAATGCAAGATAAAGCAGTAACAAACCAAGCTGCATTTTCAGATCATACCAGTTATTCTACTGTTGCAAGTTGGGGAACCTGAAATGTTTTGTGGATGAAAACAGGAGGTGGCAAGTGTCCTGCTTACTTGAGCATCTTTTCTTTGCATCAGGCACCCTTTTCCTTTTCCCTGGCCACCCCAGTATTGCCAGCCTCTGGTGATCCCAGCAGGGATTTGTGTGTGGTGGGCTGGCAGGGTATGAGGGATAGGCTTCAGAGTTGGCCAGCAGGCTGCTGCATTTTGTACTCATCTGCCTGTGGCTTGAGCACTGGAGATCAGAAGCCTGGTGGTACAGGCCTGAGGCTTTGGGAGAATTTCTTGCTGTGGTCTAAGGGCGGGCTTAAAACTCTTGCTGTTGAGCTCCTGTTTTGAAAACATCAGTCTTGGGTGAAAATCAAGAAATCACAATTTGAGTTTTGCTCCTGTCCATGAGCAAGTTTGACCTCAGAGAGATGCTTTAAAGGTTTGAGTTGTGCTACTGAAGTCCCAGGCACAAAAAAAAAGATGTTAGTAACTTCAAGAATTTACAGGATCAAGTCCTTTCTCAGTAATTGCCTGAAGCAGTTTTAGACATTCAAATAGGAGGATGCATTTAAAGGAGGAAAAGCACTCGTAAGTTACTTCTTATTATATAACACAAATGCTCACATATTTTTATAGGGTCTCATCTTGATTGAGCTCAGTAATAACTCCAGGGAGTCCTTTTCTTCAGTGTCTTCATGGAAGCTGTTTTGACTGTAAAAATTATTAATATGTTCTGGCATTAAAACGTAAAACCCTTTCGTTTTTCCTAGATCATGGTCCCTTCTATTTTTCTTGCGGTATTTGCTTGTGAGCTAAACCTGTGCAAGATGCTGGCCAGGTGCTGGCTTTGCCCTTTGGAAGCTGAACAATGAGCAGTCATTGTGATGCTGCTTGTTTACCCTCCTGGGAGGGAGGGCTCCCTCCACGCTCCTCACTTCCACCCACTGCACCACCAGTGCTTGCATTAGTTCTTGGGATCATGTCATGGATGCGTAGCAGCAGATTATGTCCAATCGCTGCTTCCTCAGTCCTTCACATCATCCATGTCTTACTGTTCAGTAATCCATCCTCCTCTTGCCTGGTGACACGTCTTAAACCTGTTTTTGACAAATTCTATAGGCGAGCTCTGTGGTTTTTTTGTATTACGGTCAGCAGAGAAAGCTTTAAATAGCATTTTTCCCCCTGGTCCTTCAGAAATTTTTTTAGTAATTTCTTTCTGGCTTAACATTCCATTTTTCAGAGGGATCATTGCTGCCTCTGCTTTGGCAACAGGAGTTTTACAGCTCTGACAACTCTGTTGTCCTCTGCGGATTATCTCCTGTGTGCTTCACTATAAAAAATCCAAATAAAGAGCTTCAGTGAGGAAGTTCTCAGTATTACATATTTAGCACTTCTTTGAAAATTCATGCTAATGCCCTGAATACAGATGGTGTCAGACTGGTGGGGCTTGTGCTTTTTTAATTGCTCCCTTAAATATAGGTACAGCCTTGCTCTCCTCCAACTACATGGTACAAACATCTTGAACTAGATGAAAATATGTGTTGGCAGACACTTCCATTTCCTGTGCTGCTCTCATGCTTTAGGTTGAAAATGATTCTCATTTCCATCCACACAGGACCCACAGGAAAATTATTTCTTAGACTTTTTTTCCACCTGAGTGGTGTTAATTGTCTTTTACTTAGCCTGTTTGGTTTCCATAGTTAGCATCATGATCCTTACTGAAAACTGAAGCATTAGTTTAAGAGTGGCCCCCACACAGGTAATTTTTACTGTATCCTATCTTCTTAAGCACCTTTACAATCTTTACAGAACTTCTTGTGGAAAACTTCAGCCATAGTGCTAAAATAGTTTGTTCCTTAGCAGAAAAAGTGCTGAGTATTGTGCTGGCCTTAGCATGGGCATTCACAAAAAACAGCAAGAACTCTCCTTCCACAGTGGCACCAGGAGCCTCACTGTGCAGTCTTATTGCCTTATCATTTCTGAGGGAGGAAAGATGCTGGAAATGACAAAATGTGAGTGCAAAGATGAAGACAGTGCTGGATGGGAACACACACCCACCCTTCCTCAGAGCTAAGCCTTATTTGGTACATAATTATAGCAGCCCTTGCAATGAATGCTGGGAGCTGGAGAAACCATGGACATGATTATTTTTTTTAGTAATTTTTTGCCTGCAGTCAGTAACCAAGTCACTTTTCGATAACTTTTGGGCAGTATTTGAGTTTATGCATTCCTGTTACATAATTTACTACTTGTTCTTGTAAGTAGTCACCAACACACTCTTTTGGAAACCTTCCAAAAGGTAAGATTTTCAGCAGTTAAATTTCAGGGTTGCACAGAGATTTAAAGGACTGAGAGCCTGGAAATGAATATGCTGCTCTGAGATGTGCTGTCCTGCTTGTTATGTGGGGCAGTTGTGGGCCCAAAGCAGAGCCTTTCTGTGTCTGTGGGTATTGATGGGACATGCTTTTACTGTGAATGCTCACACATGAACCAGAACGTGGCCTCTGCTGGTGTTGCACACCTTGAGTTCCACACCTGACTCTCCTGCAGCTTGTGGGTGATGGATTGTTTGTACACTTGGTCTAGTGGGGACTTAGTGACAGCAGCTGGAGAGCTGCTTTTTAAAGCACTCCACCCTGCCTGGGACCTACTGCTGAGGGCTGAGGCAGCAGAAACAGGGTCAATGGTTTTTAATCCATTGCATTGAGATGTTCAGCCCCTGGGGCAGTCGGACAGACATGGGTTACTTCTCCGGCCCTGGAACTTCTCTAGCCACAGGGATGTGCAGAAACTCTGGCCTGTGAGCTGATGTCTGATGCCATTTTGTGGGCAGTAGGTTACAGCCAGGGCCACGCATCACGCTGACAAACCACTTGGCTTACAAGTAGTGTGTCCTGGATGCCCCCATCCTGGGCGGTGGAGTGAGCTTGTGAAGCCCTTCCAGCCTCCAGTGTGGAGGCCCCATCACTCTCCTCAGTGCAGAAGAACCACAGGGGTCTCCAAGTGCTTTTTGCAGTGTCTCATGGAGACCGTCTGGCACATACATGTGCTCGAGAAGAAGGGAGATGGCCGTGGGTTGCATTAAGAGTGTAGAAATTCGGCAGAAAACAACTGCCCTTGTGTTTCAGCTGGTCCCCAGAGATTAGAGGGGCTGGGTGTGGCAGGGCTAAGTACTGAGTAGAACAGATCAGGCATTCTTAAGTCTGGTCACATTCAGTAAGAACTTTCACACACACAGATTCATGGCTAGTGTAGTTCGTTGAAGCAAGAAGGCCATAGATTCATTAGAGTGTTGGTGATAAATGCACTGGATCTACAAAGTGTAAGTGCAGCACGTACAGGTGTTCCTGGCTGTGGTCTGACACAGTCAGAAGGCAGATGGTACCAAAGAGATGTCCCTGCTTTGGGGAGGAGAGAGGAGCAAGCCTGTTTACTTGTCTGCAAGGTAGGGTCCTGTTCTTACCCTCTCCAAGGGGGATTTTAAATGTCAGGTTTATACTTTTGGGAGAAGTGGAAGTGTGACTGTAGTCAAATTCCCTGTACTAACATCATGAATGGTGAGGAGGCAGCCATGCCACATGTAAATGAGGGATATTGAGAGCCTGGATTGCAAAGGCTGTGGGTCTCTGCAAAGTGACACCTCAGGATCGCTCCCTCCTGATAGCAGCAGTGAGGTGACCCGGCCTGGAGCTGCTTGTCCCTCTCATGCCCACAGTAATCCCTTCACCATGTACCTCATGGCACATCTCATGGTTTTGGGCCTCATTCCTACACAGTAGAGGAGCAGGAAACTGAAGAGTCTTCCCCACCGTGGTCTGCTGGATGACCCATGGACAGACCTGGATAGTGTTGCTGGTTTGAATGGCAGAACGGTTCTCACCTCCTTCCTTTTGGTCTGGGACACATTGCCAGGTTGGCAGAAGTCCCCTCTCTTGGAGGGAACTCCAGTCCTGCAGCTGCTGCCACCACTTGTTTTGGTGGTTAGTTGAAAGAGACCTGGGCAGCAGCAGGTGCTTCCCTCAGGAAAGATTTGGACCAAGCTTGCCTGGGAGACGGAGCAGAATCTCTGGAGCACCACACCTCTGCTTGGCTTGGTTAGGAGTGAATCAGTGCTGTGCTGCATTGCTGGCAAATGCCACGTGATGAGGCAAGGACCTGTGTTTCTGAGACCTCCATCTTGGGATTGGAGCAAGTTCTGTGAAATTTGGGTTCGTTGTCTGATGAAGGAGAGGCGTGCAGTGTGGTTTGGCCATGGTGTGAGCATGGGTGTGAATGAGTGCCTGTGTGCTCAGGAGAGAGAGAAGAGCAGGAACAATCAGTGGAGTCCAGTGTAATGTACTGATGGAACTGTAGGAACAGTTTTTGGCTTTGGCATCGAACATACTCTTCTCCTTTGATGACCTCGAGCAAGCTTGGTGTGCGCTGCCCTTCCTGAACAGTGATTCCCAGCCCGGTCAAGGTGCTGTGAATGCAGAGTGGGAGAAAAACAAAACAGGGATTAGACATGAATAACAAGGTGTTTTTCTAATGCCATTAATATTTGTTTGCAGGTGAACTCCGACACATTACCAAGTTGAAACCTTGGAGTCTTTTTGATGTGCTTGTGGAGAAGTATGGTTGGCCTCACGAAGATGCTGCACAGTTTACAGATTTCCTGATCCCCATGCTAGAAATGGTCCCAGAGAAACGTGCTTCAGCTGGGGAATGCCTTAGGCATCCGTGGCTGAATTCTTAGCAGAATCTTCCAGCTGTAAAAAAAAAAAGAAAAAAAAAGCCAGCAACCACTTCCCAATGCGTTGGACCTAAATGGTGACTGTCACAAAATCTTTAGCAGGATCACACGTGAGCTGGCTTCAATCCTCAGACCTTTATTTTGCTTGAGGTACTGTTTGACATTTTGCTTTTTGTGCACTGTGTTCTTGGGGAAGGGTAGTCTTTTTGTCCTCAGCTAGTAGTTTACTCACCCACTTTCTTCAGAAAACACTTAACGTGTCTTTAAGCATTGTTTCTTGTGTTGTGTGACATTCAGATGTCAGATTTTTGAACAAAAGAAACTTCCCCCCATGTGTTTTGGCAAGTTTTGTAACTATTTATGAAAAAAAAAATATTTTAGCTGATGCATATTATATAATTTACGAGTGTAAGAAATTTATCAAGTCAGAACTGAGTTACGGCGAGGAATTGTACAATTTTATCTTCTGGCAAAGGGATGTCATTCTTGTATTATAGTGTATGTAAATGCACCCTGTAAATGTTTATTTCCATTTAAATATGGGACTGGGGACTCAATTTCAGAGTAAAGCGACTAAGTTTTAGAGAGCTTTATAGCAGACCAATTGCATGTAGTGGACTTCAAACCGCTTTAAGGAATTGTGTAAACTTTCTATTCTGTAGCAGTTCCTGTTCATTGGGTTTTAAACAAAGTGGCTCTGGTTTACAGGATTTCATTCCCCAAACGGCACTTTAAAGGAAGGCTAGACTTCTTTCTAATAAAGTATGCATTATCATTTAGCACTCCCTTTTAGAATTTTTGCCTATTTTAAGTGCTTTTAAGAAAAGAAAAACAGCAATTTCCCTTACAATGTGATAGTGAAGACATGGTACCATATGGTGTTGCCTTTTTATAAGCACTGTAAGTTGTACTATACCTTAAGAAAAAGAAAAAAATTAAAAGTAGAGCATGAGAACCACTCTCTGTGTAGAATTACTGATCTTTTATAATAAAAGTGTGTGCTTGGCATCAGTTAAGGAAGGATATAGCTGCAGATATTTACAATGCAGTGGGTAAAAAAATCCAAGAAGCAAGATCATGCTCATTCCATTCATAGCTTTACATGTTTCTAAAACAAATTGCACTAGCTTTATTCTTTCCCATCCGTAGACATACGACTGCCCATTGTAAGTTGCACGCAACAATTATGTGTTTCCTAGGAAAAAAAGCTGCATAGGCTGAAGCTTATAGGCAATACAGATTTTAGAATGTACAGTACCGAGGTGTGTTTGGGCCTCTTTTAGAAGTCAGTGGGATGAATGTAAGCTTACTCCTGATCTTCATGTAACTACAGTGCCACTTTTTTCTTGACTTTGTCCATATAAAATTTATTCACATGCCTTTGCAATAACTAGATTGTGAGAAGATAGCCCCATGCTGTAACAATAACCAGTTGTTTGAGGTGCTTGCAGTTGTCTAATTAAAGTGTTTTGTTTTTTCAGACAGTGTTGCTGGTCATTGGAATCTTTGCCTAGCCACGACTCAGCTGTGGGGGTGCTGGAGGGGTGGGAGGCGGGGGCTGGCTTGTCCTGGCCAGAGAAAGGCAGCTTGCCATGTTCATTTATGAAACACGTCACCTAGTGTGGGTCAGAGCAGCCCCAGGGTCCTGTGGCAGGAGGGGCTGGGTGGGAGTGGTCTGCTGGGTGGAATGTGACCCAAAAAAAGCGTCTTTCCTACCAGCTGTTCTGTAACAAGTGCTGTAAACAAGGGAACGATTGTCCGGTCCCAGGGCTGGGGCAGCCACTCCTCCAGAGAACTGCCAAGGCACTGCAATGCAAAACACTCTGGTCTGGGGAAACTTGTCCAGTTGGGGTTCAGGACCGTGTGCCTTCACCCTCATCCCTGGAACTGCTTTTAGTGGCTGCAAGGAGAACGCTGCTCAGAAGGACGATGCCACAATGGACTCACACTGGAGGTAAAAATTACGTTCAGCTTCACATCCAGCCCAGCTCTGTAGTGCCTGGTTGCTGAAAAGAGTTACAAACGTGTTCTTGAATACAAAGAAAATGCTGGCACTGCAATGAATGAAGTGCCAGGGGCAGGCACAGCTCTGCCCTCTGCCTGGCCTTGGTGCTGCAGCAGTACTGGGGGAGCCCTGCCCAGGCCTCATCCTGTTCTGCTCCCCAGTGCAGCAGCTCCCTCTACTGCACCAAGACCCTCCCATGCACAGTTGGTATTTTATGTTCTCTTGTACCTGAAATGATGCTGTCACTTCCTGAAGGTATGGAAGAGGGGCAGACAACCAGATCTGAATGCTGGGCTAGACAGGATGATGCACATTTCTCTTTGAAAAAAAGGTGGGTTGGGTTTTTCTGCTGTTTTTGTTAGCCTAACGCTGTCTTACCTACACATGCTGGTGTAAAATGTGAACTCCAGTGTGTGTTCTGCAGAGCCAGCAGGTGTTCAGGAAAGCACTTCTAGTGTGTGATTTTAACTAGCAAGATTTTTCAGTAGTTAGAAGCTAATTAGAATTTAGAGTGGCCATCTTTTTCTTTTTTACATGTTAGAAAGAATTACCACTTTTTTTAGTGGGTAGGAGCAGCCCCTTCCCTCCTGTGCCATTTCAGCTTTCCTCACACTCTGGTTCTCCTCTCTGGGCTGAGGTGCAGCCATTGAGCTCGGTCCTGTTGTGTGAGCAGGACTGAGAGCAGTTACTGCTGAGATGGAAGGACGCCCTCACCCAGGACAGTAACTGCACTGAAGAGCACAACAGCACCATCTTAGCTGCTAAATCACTTCCCTTACAAAAACCCCAAACTGCTACAATTTGTAACATTCTGTACCCCATTACAGCACCACCCACTCAGCTCCTCCCCTACACCCCAACTGGAGGGCCTGAGGAGGCACTAGAGAAGGGAAATGGGAAGGTACTGCAGCAGGCAGGGGCTGCCCTGCTCTGTAACCAAGGTCAGAACAGCTCCAGTATAAAAATACCCATCAGGACCCTATTGGTACTCAGCCAGGACTCTGCTGTGCTTGGGGTGATTATTTCTCAACCTCTGAACAGAGGAGGAGAAAGAATCCCCCTCCTCCAGCCTGTTCCACATCTGTCTGTGCTACAGAAGTGAAGCCACAGCTGGAAACTGCAGAGAAGTGAAGAGCCTCGCAGGGAGCAGGGGAGATCAGAGACTTAAGGCCACTTTCCTGCTGATACAGCACCCTTTTAGGACAAGTAGGTAAAACTGACATAATTGTGATTTATTAACATGAATTAAAATGCCCAACCAGTGCTGCAATGTGACAGTATATTAAAAAAAAATTAAAGATCATATACTGTACTACTTTCACAAAGATCACACTTTTTTTTGCAAAAGACTTATTATATACAATACTATATCAAATGAAAGAAGCTTTAAGCAACTTTACAAGCGAAAGAAATACAGTATTTACAGCACTTGTCCGAGACATTAGAAACAGTCTATACATTAAATTACAATTTCTGCAAATAACTGATGAAACAAAAAGCCATGTCCACACCAAAACTATAAAAATCTGTATTGCATTGTTTCCTATCTCTATGCACACAAAAAACTGTTGACAGAAAATGGAAAAAAAATTTGTTAGTGCCATCACTTAGCCTGTGTACTTAATTACATATGTATAAAAGTAATATAGAAAACTTTCACTAAATGAATTTAACTGCAACAATAAAATTTTAAACATTATGCAGCATCAAACCTACTGCCAGAAAAAACAGCTGGAATGTCCACTTACAAAATAAAAAGAAATACCTAATACTGGCTTAACAGCACGTTTTCAGGAATTTTAAAAAGCAAAAAATGGAAAGGATACAATGGAAGAGCACTGGTGTCTGCTTTTATACAAAGTATCATGTACAAGCTTTAAAAAGTACCTTGAATAGGTACATATTAAATATACACAGTTTATATTACAGAACATTTTAAAAATGTTTATAACTAAAGGGATCTGTTTTAATGCCACCCTGACCCATGGTAATTGTTCTGAAAGGTGGGTGGCACCTGTGCTCTGTGAATGGGGATCTGTCCTGGCACGGGCGAGGCCTGCTGCTGCCCCTGCACTCCGTGGGGAAGGCTCACGGAGCCGGGGTGAGGGCAGAACCCGGAAGCAGTAGGTGTTGCAATACTGTTTGGTCCTTGAGGTTGGATGTGAGGACCCTGACCAGGGAGTGGGCAATGAGGTCCTGTGCCAGCAGGCTGATGTTGAGGTCCAGGTCCTAACGTTGTGTGATGTGGGGCTTGGGAGGAGTAGGAGGAGACGCTTGTGTGAGCATTAGAGGGGAAATGGGGGGGTCCTTGGTGAGAAGGGTGGTGTAACCCTTGTGCTGAGGTGGGGTGGTGCCCCGAGCCGATAACGTTGGAGGGAGGGGGCGGCGGGGGAGGCGGAGCCGAGTTTACAACGTGCTGGTGTTGTGCTTGCAAACCTTGGTGTCCCGTCGAAGGATGGGGAGGTTGGTGGTGGGGGAGAGGACCTGGTGGGGGAGGTGGTGGTGGCAAATGGTGACCAGCAGCTTGAGAATGGATGTGTGACCCAGGAGCCACTGCCATGGCGTGAACTGGACCGACAACGTGTGCTACAGAGTGCTGCTGATGAGTACTTTGCTGCTGGACAAGGTGGGGTCCTGGAGCAGGTGGTGGTGGAGGAGGAGGAGGAGCAGCAGATGCCGATGCCTGGTGATGAATACTGGGGTTCTGAGAGGGCAAAAAATGCCCTGCAGCTACGTGGTGTCCTGGCACTGTTTGCTGACCTGCAGTGCCAGGAAGTGCTTGATTTGGTCCAGATGAAAACACAGTCTGTGGGGGTATGCTGCCCTTCAGCTGGCTGTAGCTCTGAAAGTTTCCAGAGGGCTGCTGGCTTTGATAGTAAGTAGAAGAAGGGGGCGGAGGGGGTGGGGGAGGTGGCGCATTGCTGTTCAGATTTTGTTGGTTAAACTGGCTGTAGGAAGCTGAAGATTGTCCTGATGTTGTCTGAGTGAAGAGGGGGCCACTGGCCTGCGCCTGATTACTGGGCTGGAGGGTTGGTGCTGCTGGGTAGAAGTTTCTGTGTGTTTCCCTCTGGGGCGTTCCAACTTGAGGTGACTGTGGATGATGAGGTCTGTATGGAGATCCCAGCTGCTGCGAGTGAGGCTTTGGTGAAAGGTAACCGTGCTGCACAGGCGGATGAGGGGTAGAAGACTTGGGGGGATTTTCTACGTGAGGCGAAGGGGGGCAATGCAGCTTCAAAGGTGCGGAAGGCAACTTCTGTGAATGTGAAAGTTGCTCAGCAGAGCTGCGCAGATGTGACTGAGATGGATGAGTTTTTGAAAGTGCTTGGACGCTGTTTGTCAGCTGTTTCTGTTGCAGCTCAGATTTTGGAGGATTCGCACATTCAGTCTCAGGTGCATTAGCTGCAGTTTCCCAGTGCGAATCTGGTTTTGTGGGTGTTTTCCCAAGTGGCTGTGCTGAAACTACAGGACTCGGTGAAGAGGGCTGGAATGAAAAGAAAGGCAGTCAGTGCCCAATGTTCAAAATACTCAACCATGCACATGATAAACAAAAAAGAACATCTCAGAACACTCTCCTCCCAGATTGTGAAAAAAAGTGCTGAGGTGCAGGATATATAGTTGGTGTGAAAAAAAAACAATAACAAAGTAAGCTTAAGAATGCACTGGTTTTAGCAACTATATATTAATAATTCTTCCAAGTCAAAGCCTATTAAAAGTGTATTTTAAAGTTGTAAGAGAAATATGATCCATTAGGTCAAAGTCTGAATCCATTCTTTGTTGAAAGTTTTAGATTTCTGAATCTGAAAGAAGTATTTCCTGAGAAGACCACTTACAGAAATAAAGCCATTTTTAGAGTGATTTAATGTTTTGAAGCCGGGCTACTACAAGCAAACAGACTAAATATGACAACCTGAATTACTTCATTTAATATGGCAACTACCTCAACATCCTTCTCCATATTATCAGAGCCCTGACTGCCAAACTCTGGCAGAGCAAGAGCAAGCTCCTGTTAAGGGTAAATCACATCACTGCTGCTGGTTCTGAGTGCCAGTTGTTCAGCACTCTTCACAGCTCAGAACAGTGCAGATACAATCTCTTCTCTGTCTACAGAGTGTAAGATCATCCATAAACATGTACAGCTACTGAAAGCACAGCATATGAACCCACTTCTTAGTGTATACGGACAAATATTCTTGGAAATGTTGTGTTAAAGTAGTGCACAGACAGATGAACATGTGTGTATGTTTCCAAAGCAGTAAATCCTACAATTAACATTTTTAAAGGTAAATCAGAGATGGATGGAGCTATTTCTGTGCATATTGTGCAAACACCTTGCATTACCTTGCTTGCTTTTGATGGACTCTTACAAGTCCTTTGTGAAGTATCTGGGGACGGACATTCAGAAGTTGGCTCTGGATTTTCAGAATCAGGTTCTACAGAAATAAAGCAGAGATAAATATCAAGGTGGGAAAATGAGATCTTTTGCAGAGATCACTAAGCAGTTTATATTTGACTTTAAAAGAGCTATTAAAGCTGTTGTTAGACTATTGAATATGCCAAGTGTCATACAAGGTCCTCTGCTTACTGACCTTCTGTAATTTCAGTGAAAGAAGGGACCTTAAGCTGCAACTGGGAAATGAGATTTGAATGAGATGGAGACTGAACATGAGACGGTGAGCATGGCCTACAAGGTGATTCTCCCCCTACAGATGAAGCAGACCCAAACACAGTATTAGAATTATTACAGATTACCATGGGGGAACTGGTTAGATTTATATATCTTCAAAACAATAAATCAACTCACCACTGTCCTTGTCTTTCCTATGATCACTGAGAAGTAAAGCTCTCTGATAACTTCGTTCTCTCACTTGTTCCACAGAGGTTGATGCAGTCCTGCAAGAGAAGTCCATTTTAAATTTAAGAGGATGTACTCCTGTGGACCAAATTTAGGACAGTGTATATACAAACACCGAGTCAGAGAAAGTTTACATCTTTGGCTGCATGTAACAACCAAATAACAGGTTGTATATAAGGAATATTACTCCTTAAGCCGTTTGTATCTATTTTCTCCCACTTTAAATACAAAGATTTCCTGCAACCTTGTTACATGAAAAAACTGGCATTTCCTCTTATTAAGGAAGTATCTGTAGATATGTGGGCTTTTCTTTGTCTAAAAGTAAAAAAATAAAGGTCACAGTTACTGGTTCATAATCTCAATTTGTAGAAAACTGTCTTCTTCCAGAACTGGAAGTAGTTACCTTGTTTGTTTTTAAGAATCTGCTCTTCAATAGCGGATGCACAGCTGTAAATTGTGTACCACTACAAATTACCTGTTTAAGCTTCTACACTTGAATTGCCAGATAGTGGGTGTGCAGTGCCAGTCACATCTCTCTTACAACCCATTACATCTCTCAGTCACAATCTGACCAAGAACATTGTAAGTGACAGTGCTCCACAAAATGGTTTTCCTTTCTGGCAAGGAAATATGGCATGACTTCACAATACTGCTGCACTGGGATAAGATTTGGTGCTGCTCTGCAAGGTTACTGCAGAATCGGAGTAATAAATTCTTCCCTGTTTAGCCTGTTTCCACAATTTAGTGCAGTAACTTCTGCACAGTGAACGTAACAGGCACTTTTCAGTGAAACACTGAAGACTGCACTTATGTTCTCCCTTCAACTGGCTTTACAAAATCTTCTTTTCTGGAATAGCTGGAGCATCTGAGCAGAAGGATGTTCAGCTCCTAAGCCCATAGTTCCTCTCCACCACAGGCCTTCATTACTGCATAAAGAACATCTGCAGCATTTATTTTGCACTAATAATGTTTTGGAGACAGTGTCACCACAGCTGACCATCTATTTTAAAGCTACCAAAAACTCAGTGAAAAATCTGTGCAGTGTTTTACACAGACTGAAGCCACTCTATCTCCTCCCCATCTACATTCCACCTCTCTTCAGGATCAGGCGTTGTTTGGAGTATCTGGCATTGCACACACTGCCCATATGGTCTGCAAATGAGGGAACCACTGAGCAATCACCAATAATGCTGTGAAGTGTCACCATGTGCTCCCACCTGAGCAGGTGCTGCTGGCCAGGCTGCATCCAGCCCTGTATAAGGCAATTCAGCAACAGCAAACATCCCACACACGTCCCAGCCACATGACTGAAAACCAGACCTCCTAAGATCTTCCAGAAGCCTTTGCTAATCAGTATAGATTATTCTCCTGTTGCCCCTTGTGCCCGTACAGTCCTTCTGGAAAGGCTTTGAGATTTAACAGGAAAAACTCTCTTCAGCTCACAGACAAAGCAGTGGAAATACAAGAACACAAATGCTCAAACCAATACCTATTTTGCCATTAGAAGACAAAGCAGCAGAATTAAATAATTTAGTAAATATCTTATGGGTAATTCTTCATGTACTCAAATCATTATGAGGTGTCTCCTGTATTTCTGAGGAACAAGGTAAGACAACTCTTTACTATGCTGGAAGAAGGGCTTCCCAGTCAGTAATCTGCAACAGCAGCCTTAATGAAAACTAGATTTCAAATACCAAAGACTTAGATTTACATAAATAATTCTTCTGAACTTTAGTCCTGTAGTTTTGTGGCTTACCACTGAACTTCTGGTTCACTCTTCTCACTGGAGGAAGATTCCTTAATTGCACAGTTGTTGCCAGTGTCTTCTGGAGCTGCATTATAAACAGTAGTTGGCAGTGGTAAAGGCAGGCTCGCAGTGTTATCAGTTTGCTCCCCATTTTCACCACTGTTGGTATACCCATCACTAGCACCATTATTATTACTTGTACTTCCTCCACCAGCAGCATGAGGAGATACAGTAACCAGGGGGAAGTTGTCTGTCTTTGAGCCACTTTTTCGAGCTTCACGTTGTCTCTTACGGTATTCTAACAAGGACACCTAAGGGGAAAAAAATCCACAAACCAACATTAGAAAGGAAGTTTTACCCATTTTCTTTCTCACAGTTTCTATTAAGTGCACTATATTTTAGGAAGATGTACCATGTAATTGGTTCTAAAAAAAAGGGCAGAGATTAATGGAAGATATTTCACCACATCTGCAGTGAAAGTTACAGAGTACTGAGCTACTACCAACTGTAAAGGTGATATTAAAAAAATGCTTCTGCCAAGAGAACAATTATGTGTTCTGTCTCAGGGAAGAAGCAGATGACACAGGTCAGCAAAAGGTCCACTTCTGAAGTCATTCTGTTGGCTGTAGTTACAAGGGACTCTACAGTTTCTCCTGGAACTGCAGAATTTTACAATTATACTGATCTAATAAAGCTAATTTCAAGAGATGTCAGATCCTGCTCTCAGACTGACTCCCTTGCATGAGAACCCACTAGCCTTCTGCTTCATATATCAAAGGATTCACTAAGCTCTTCAAGCCTTTTATTAACATACAGATTTTGCAACTTACTTTTTCCAGTTCATTTTGAATGTCTTTACTACTTTAACAGATCCTGATTAAGAACATATTTTTAAGCTAACTCTATTACCAAAAATAATGACACATGGTTCTTATTTCATGTATTATGTATATGAAATCACTACACCAAAGTTCCATACAACAGAAACCAGTTTTGGTGGTTAGTAAATTGCCTCCAGTGAAAAGAATACATGTTCAAATGTTTTCACCATGAATCTTCAGGATTTGAACTAGAAAGCTGAAATACTGACCCTTCAGACCTACTTTATTCAGTAACTACACTGGTTTGATAAAAATGATGTTTAATGTCTATAAATTTTCTTCCAGTTATCAACATCCTGCTCTGAACCATACAGCATCCACACCAACAAACTGAAGTGCAATAATGAAAAAAAAGAATGTTTAACTGGCTTAATCCTCAATAAAACTGGACATCCAGAGAGAAAAACCAAAGCAGCTGCTCTGCTTGCAGTCCTATGGGGTTTTGTTTGTTTGCTTTCAAACGGATCAGTTAGAGACCCATCCATATGTCAGGGTAAAACCAGTGAAAAATACCTCATTTTGCATTAAAAAGTTCCGGTTAAGAACTGATCTTGCTTTCAAATAATTTTGTATTATTTCCTTGTTATGTGACAGGGACCCCCTAAAGAATACTGCTTTAAAGAAAGCTTAAATGTTAAGAAACCCATGTAGTATGGCCACAATGTACAGGACTGTACTGATAAAGGACTTGTGCAATATTAAGAGAAAAGAGGAGCAAATGACCACAGAAACGTAGAAATATGCAAAAGCATCCTGCAAAGACCTACCTAAGGATATTGCTGTCTTACATGGCCCCAGGGAAAAGGCTTTTATGAGTCTCCTACAAAATTTCTGAATTCTCACCTTGACGTGAAATTTCACCTTAAGTGGGATCCAGCCCACCACCTCTTTTTTTTTTTTTTACACTGTCTGAAGTTTCAAATTTTTGAGTGTCCTTGGAAGTCCTGAACCCCCTTCTTTCAGGGGTACAGATGCAATTTTCTCTGGTTGTTTCTTCAAACTGAGACTTTTAGACAGGAATCCTGGGATTTGGGGGTGTCACGGGTCGGCCATATCTTTTTTAATTGGAGGATTAGTGTAACATAAGCTCTCAGCAGTAACAACCTGGAACAATCCTTGCCAGCAAGAGAAGTGGGGAGGGTTACTGAAGTACTAAGTGCTCCTGGGATTTCTGAAGACTAATTTAGTCTTCAGAAAAAGAAGACTGAAGTTACAGGAATTTTTGCTTGTTTTCTTTTCAGGCTTGCCAAAACAGCAGGGCTACAGTAACACACACAAGATCGATCAAATTCTCAGGCTGTGACCAGGTAGGATGAGAGCTCCTACAATATTGCTCCATTTATGTCTCAGCTTGAAGCAAGTAAACAAAAATCCTGTTTTGATGGAGAACTACTGAAGGAAGACTCCTCACTGCTCCCCAGCAGGATGCCCCAGAGGAGCAGGCTTGTACAAGGGGCTGCAGTGTGACCAAAAAACCCCAAACCCCATTGCGAAGGCATATACACAGGCAGAAAACCCCAGCCCCTTCATAGCTACTTCCATGAAGAAAATAAATCACACCTTTCCAACAAGAAAGATTAATACAGTGTGTGATGAGACAGAACAGGTAAGCTGGTACACTGGAGACCACTGCCTTTCATCTTTGTCATTCTTTTTGCAAAGGGAGTCAGCCTGACACTACTATGCAGTCTAAGAATTATGAAAAGTAACTTCAAATCCTGGTTTGAGTTACCCATGACTACATCACTTATCTACAAGAACTGTTTAATAAGACTAACAAATTTAGATTGCGCTTATTTTTCAAACAATATTAAAAAAAATCCCCACACAAAAAACCAAACCAAAACAAAAAAACCAAAACCTCCATCAAATTAAGTCAAGAAAAATATTTCTTGGAACTAAGGATTTCTGTGTAGTTCTAAAGTCTGAGTAGCATAAATTTGTTGTTGCAATTTCTTGCAGTAATTCATAACAGATGTTCACAGTATATGGTTTCTATGATACTAGTATGTATTCTGTATAACAGAATACTGTAACACCAGGTGGCATAAGCAACCATTATCAAAACTGAAAAGTAATTATTTATTGGGCAATTCATTTAAGACTCGTAAGAAATAGAATTTGTATATTTTATGTTGAAAAAATAAATTTACTAATGGTTTCATGCAGCTTTGCTTTTTGCCCTTCATTACTTCTCCTGAATGTCTACTACACTGTAGCATATAAACATGAGCCATCAGTTGGTTTTTATTACATTGGGGTTTTTTCTGTTATAGAAATATCACTAGCAGACAATGGAAGACAAACCAAATGATTCTTAAAGTTATAACCTTTTTCTTTTGTGGAGGGTTCTGGGGTGTGCAATTTCCATCCATCAGACTGTCGTTACTGACAGTCCTTCCAAAGCCAGGTGCAATTCCATCTTCTGAAGTACAAAACACAGATGCTTCCATGAACATGCCTCTTGCATCGTCTTGAATCAGGCACTTTGACTCGCTTATTCTGAATCCGCCTCCTACCTCCAACTGATGTGAAGGGGTCAAGTCCCTCAAATTAGAATTCATTGAGAAATTTACACCTGTCCTGTCAGGACTTTTTACCCAGGAAGAATAAATTGTGCCCCGCCCACAATGAGCAGTTTCTAATTGGCTGTTTGAATCAGTCCTATCATGTGTGGGGGCTTCCAGGTTTTTATGCAGTGCACTTTGCTCAATTACTTCGAGTCCCAACTGGAGGTCTGACACAGATTCCATTTCTCCAGTGCATTGCCGTGTGACATCAGTCCTATTTCTTGGACTAGAATATCCAATAGTCTTTATTTCTTGCAGGCCCATTTCTGTCAGGTTGGAATTTCTGAAAGAATTCAGCGCTAGAATCGATGTTCTGTCATAACCCTGCATGAAAAAAAAACATGTAACTATTTTTTCACAGTCCATCAAACCTGCAACTATCGACATTCAGATGTGCCTTTAAGTGGGATTAAAGGCCTTCCAGTACCATGAATTTATCTGTTTTTAAGAAACGATTCTACAGCCAGACACTTAGTTCTACAATTCCCACATATTAGGTTAAAGCATTTTAATAGAATGCACATTAACCAAAGTACAAATAAACATTAAGTGCCATGATTTATTTATGACTGGCAGAAGAAGGGAAGGAGCTTCAAAAGGGGCAAGTCTCAGGCCAGGAAGCTAGAAAGCACTTGCTTCAACATAAAAGACATCCTCCTCAGTGTCAGAACACCTATTTCAAAGAGGGAGAAGGAAAAAGAAGTTTTTCCAAGACACTTCAGAATTTCAGGATGAAGCCCCATGGCAGGACACATGCATCCTGCAGGCTGGGAGTACACAGGCATATTCCAACAGCACTTGCTCTTCAACTAACCCACCACCTATGCTGACTTAACTTTCTGCTCTCTCACTTTGGGCCTAACTGGGATCAAAAAAACAATTAAGAAATGCTGGTAACAAGGAGAAATGTTAATCTGAATCTTAACTACAGCCTGGAAAGCAAAGCATCCCCTTTCTGTTCCTACCTACAAACTGCAGTAGTTACTTCTTTCCATTACAGGAGTTGATCCTGATCCTAAATCAAGACTGTTAAGTGATACAGAGAGAAACCAGTTTAAAATAGAGAATACATTAGGAATAGTGGAAACATAAAGCAGTAAGCAAGTAAAACCTGTGGGGAAGTTACCCTTTAAATTCTCAGAAACTTGGAATGGATGGTGAAAAGCATTCACTAAGAACAGAGCAGCCATGCAGGTGCAATTGAGATACCATTCACAGGTTTTGCAAATTTCCTTACCTCTTGACTGTAAGCTCGCCTTTTTATTTCTGGGGAACTGTCAGGTGAGGAAATATTCTAAATAAACAAGAAAAAATTACAAGTCAATTTATTTTTTAGCCTAGAGAAATACCTCCCCACACACATTTTGTAGCAGGACAACAAACACCTATTTACACTGCTCTAAAATTCATTCTAAATCTCACCTCAAAGTGCATGGTATTTCCATGTATACATGGAGTTACAGGAGTAACTGGTGAATATACGGGTTTGTAACCATTTCGACAAGCTTCATCTTCTGTTTTTACCCTCGGGGGGGTAGCAAACAACGATGGTTCGGAGGCAGTGATGTCAGCATGGGTTGGTGTGGCATAGGGAGAAGGAGTAGGTGTGGAGGTTTCTGAGAAAGCAGACTCCAAGAGCTGATACAGTCTTCGTTTTTTTAGTGGTGTGGTTAGATCTGTGTGTTAAAATCAGAAAAAAGTTACAAGATTTCTAGATGTAACCACCACTTACAGTTGTTTAAGTACTTTATGTAATGAAATTGCGAATTCCAAGTTAAAGAATTCTAAGATTTAAAAAGTCTCTGAAGGGCAGTCTTCCTGAGAGACGAACTTCTAACAGCCTACAGGCTTCCTGAAAAATAAACTCTTAACAACCTACAGATGCATCAGTAACTGAATTCGGTGTGCTAGGATGCTGGGAAGAACTGTCTACGTCTCCAGAGAAGGTAAAGTCCACTTCTATGCATTTCAAAGACTGTTCAGCTAAAACGTGGTTTTATTGCACTCCAATTTTCTATTATGCCTACAAGATTACAGAGCTTTTCCCCCTGTGTGCTACATTGGCCTATCAAGTTTTAAAGGGATTCTAAGTATACAGAAAGCACAGAATATTCAATTTATAATCTGACCTAAAACCATTAGTCTTTTTGTTAACTGTAAATGCCAGGAAATATAATGGCTTCTTATCTAATATACATTTAAGGTTGGAAAAAACTCCCAACCACTATGCAACTAAGCATTTCTTTCCAAGAAAGTATCAGGAAAACATGCAAATACCCCTGGAATACCATCAATTCATCACTTCAAAAAACACAGTGCTCCACAATCAGCTACTTCAACATAGCTCTTATGCAGTGTATTTACAAAAGCTTCACACCTGTTAAGGAACAGCTGTCATTCAGTAATAAAGGACTTTTATGTTCACCATTGATTGCTGGACTTCTAGATCTCTCTTGTGATGGTGAATTAAATCTATCAATTGTTGTTGAATTTTCTTCTTCCAAAGCCTGCTTCAACCAACGCTGTAATACAACAAGAAGTAATACAACAATTAGTGACTTAAAACTTTAATGATGAACTTTTCAAAATGTGTAACATGACTTGTTTGCCAAACAGCCTTTTTTCTCCCTGAATTTATGCTAGTAAATAAAGACTTCTTTTTAATTAATATGGGATAGAACACCCTAATGGAGGGAAGCATTACCTTCTTACAAGAGCCAGTCATGTTTTCCACAGGTTCTTTTTTCCTCCTCTTTTCTGAAAGGAATGGAGAAGTAAAACGGATATAGTGCTTTGGAGTTGAATACACGTGTGGACTGTAAGTGAGACCAGGTAAAGAATTCAGCTGAGTAGCCAGAACTTCAGGGTCGGTGGTTATGCGCAGAGGCCTCTCTGGTAGAGTGTCTGTAGGCTTCCCTGCTTTATCACTCTTTTCACTTAACCATTCACTAACCAAGTGCTAAATAGAGAGAGACAAAAAAATTAGTGTTTTATGAGTATGTTTATCAGTGGCTTTTAGAAAGTGTTTAGTTCAATTATTCATCTAGACAACTATTACATGAACCAGAAAGAGTTTGTTTCCAGGCTCCAAGTTTAAGAATACCTGGCAAGAATGAGGTCAGTTTCAGAGAAATCACGGGGACAGCAGAAGAATCAGTACAGATTTGCTTACACACCAGTTTGTAAGAGAGACGGGGGTGTTTTGTTGTTTTTTTTCTTGTAAACTACACTTAGTTCTTTTGCATTTAATTCTCACTGAACATTACAATACAAGCACCCAAAACAACTGTATTTAGGATGTCAATTTAGTAACAGAATTCTAAAACAAAACTTAAACTTGTGCCTGAGCACCCAGGCCGAGGAGAAACAGTGTAGAGCCAAGTTAAAGAAAAACTCCTCATCAGATTTCCATACTGTCAGGACTGTGCCTCTGTCAACAACATGTCAGGAAGCTGCCTTGAACATTCTTCAGCTGTAATAGTAAATGTGGTGTAATTTAATACAAAGACACACTGGTCTAAAAAGGCTATTCTTTCCTAGCTAGTTCAGTGTTTTTAAAAAATATGCCAGTAGATTTTAGTTTCTATTAACAGATAAACTAACCTCTTAGATTTTACACTGATTCAAAGGTAAGGACAGGCAACATTAAATAATATTAATAAGATACTAAAGCTTTAACACAAATTATAATAATATTTTTTATTTCAGAATGTCTTTTAAAAATCCATTTTTATTCAATTAATTTTTAAAGCAAGACCTTCCCTGCACTTAGGGTACACTAGTTGCAATTTAGAGACGTTTTAGAGATACCTGAAGCCTGAATTTTACTGCACTTTTTTGCTGTTTCATAGTATTAAGGATGTCTTCCTTCTTTTCTGCTATGCGACAGGAAAGAAAGTAAGAAAGGTTCTAGTGTTCCCTGTCACAAGAATATAACAGTGATGGAAATAAGCAAAATGACTCTGGTACCTTTTGGAAAAAAAAAATCTAAATTATGTTTGGGGGTTTAAGATAAAAAACCATCCTGAAAATTTTTTTTTGACAAGAAGTTTTAACCTATGACTTCCTCCCCCTTTTCTTCCACTGATTAAGATTTTCAGGACTTCTTGTAAATCACACTACAAATACTTTTAAATGCATTCTGTGAGTTTTAAAGCAGAAAGCTGTACTGCTTTAGTTGCACTTGCAGATTTAAGATTTCTGAGTGTCTTGTAATATTGTGCCATTTTGTACAAGTTTTTTGCGTTGCAGTCCAACGGAAAGAAATTGAAAAGCAAAGCATTAAAGAAAGAAGAATTTTCCCTCCAGACATGCACATACACATTCAGGGTGTTTAGATCCAGTCACTTTGGAACAGACATCTGAAAAGCAGTAAAAATCAGTGATTTCCTTGGAGACCAGTTTGCTATCTGAAGCATAAAATGAACAAAGGAAGGAAAGGCAACTTTTATTTCCTTGGGTTTTTCTTTAAATTCAGCTTTAATTATGTTTTGGTTATGTATATTATTTCAATCCATTTAGAAAGCCCATTTAGAAAACATTTTGTTCCAAAACTGCTCTGAAGATGGACTTTGGAAGTGTCTTAAATCCAAACTAACTTCCACTAAAGGAAGTTACACATTTTAATCTACTACCAATGAGCAGCTATACAACGGTGATTTTTCAAGAAATGAGTAAACATTTAAAAAAACCATACATGCAGTTGCATACTGATGAAGCAGCCTGTAATTTTTTAAAAACTCTTGCTAAGGTCCATCTTCTCCCCTTCCCTCAAGAGACTTACCTTCTTTGTTTTCGGATACTTAGTAGGGCATTTACTAAGTGCTGGAGCTTCTGTTTCAGTAACCATTTCTGTAACAACAGTTTCTGTTTCAGGCTCAGCTACCAGTGCTGCATTCTCAGTTTCGTTATGCTGTGCAGTTACTTCCACATCAGGAGAGGAGGGCTGGATATCTGAGCACATGCTGACGGTCCTGTGTCGCCGGCGCTGCTGCCCAATGTGAGTTCTGCTCCGGGAGAAGCTTTTTCTCTGTTTAGCTCTGTTAACTTTGGCTGGGGTGGGCTTGGTGGCAGTTTCTTCTTTTGCCGGCTCCTGGGACAACACAGAAGTCTAGTAAACAGATCCTATACACATTTAGAGCTACTTATCTTTATTAGGGAGAAAAAAAAGTCAGTTCCCTCTTCTTTTACAGGTCCAAAAAGTCTCAATCTCATTTTTGTTGTCAGAACTACAATGCTTCTCTCCTTCTTGAAGGCAAATGACAGGATTTCCTGTAGTTTCCTCCCAAACATGGCTGTATCACCAGCAGTATTCACACATACCCATCACCAGTCAGATCATCACAGATCTGTGTAAGAACTGACAGTCCTTCATCCATAAGCTAGAAATCAACTGCTTGTATCATGATGTCTTTCAGTCCAATATTCTTTTTGCAATTCATAGTTTAGTAGGTGCTTAGCTTTGTCACAAAAGGTACTTAAGAGAATGCTGACACACATAGCTCAGGGAAACAACCTGGACTTAGAATCACTACGTAAGTATTTGCAAGCTAAGAAGCATCCATTAACGACAGAGTTAAAAACTGTTTATAAAACATTAAGTATCATCTGCAAGAACTCAGAAAAAAACCAGACTTTACTAATTTCCTTTAAAATAACAGAAAGATTGTAATACTATGTGTCCCTGAAAAACCCACTGAAGAAATAAATTATTCTCCGCTGGTTACAGAGGGTGCCTAAGGACAGTCACCTCCTGTGGCTGAAGTCAACACTGATAAATGCTTCTGTCCTGAGCTTCAAAGACACACTGAATTCTACAGCTAGTGTGTGCATCTTTGCATAAATTCATGCAAATGAAATTCTTCATTTAAGAATTCTAAACGTATCTTATGTGGAAAAAAATTCAGGAGCTAATAAAATATAATGTCAAAGAACCATATAGATTTTGGTCACATATATTTTTACTCAGAGGAAAAAAAATATTCATTCATCTTAACACGCAGCTTGCCACCCAAATTGATAAAAAATGCAATGTTAAAAGCTAGCTTTAAAATAAAGCTCCAGATAACTACCTGAATAAATTCAGCATCATTGATAATCTGTGCTTCCTTGCATTCTGATTTAACCTCCGTTTTTGCTGTGCTGATTCTTTCCAAAGCCTGTTCTCTTCTTTTTTCTCTTTTTTCTAGTCTGGCAAAAGCTTGCAGGATAGCTTCCATTTTCCGTTCTTCTCTTGTCTGATGGATTTAACAATAATCATGATCAGTTTTAGTCATAATCTTTCGTATATATAAATAGGCAATTACTCTCCTATTTTTTTAAATACTTCAAAACATGTTCAATGTATGTCTGACATGAAGATCAAGTTCAGCAGAAGCTCAGATTAAAGGGACATGTTACAATCACTGCAAAAACCAGACATCTGAAGAAAGGCTTGCATCCATACCAGCCTGACAAACAAGAGAGTCCTATTTTGGATTTAAGAACTTGCTGCATTTTTTGAATACTTAACAAAAAACTTTGCATTTTAAGATGCTACTTTTATTAACACTGTTCTAACAAAATCTGAAAATTAGGATTTCTGAGACATTTTGTTCAAGTAGGGAATTCAAATAAAATAGGGGGAAAATCTTGATTCCCAATGCTATCTATAAAAAAGGCTACTACAAATAACAAGCAATAATAAAGAGCAAATAATTAGATCTAAAACAGGCGTGGCAGGAATCATCTAAAGACACTAAAAAATGGCATGCAATTGAAGATAAAAGCAGAGTTTTGTCAGAATGCAGTGATGAACCCAGATGAACTGTTCTCAAATAGCAAGCCTTGCATTTTAAGGGTAAGTTCATGTAAGGATTTGACGTTGCACATGCGCAGATTGTACAAGTCCACAAAAAAAGGCAGCAATTAGCATGTGAAGAGCAGGTGTCACTAAGCCTTAATGATGCCTTTCAGGCAGCTACTTGCTTTCCAACTTACCATCTTCCTTTTCCTTTCTGCAATCTGCTCCTCTGATTCCATTTCTACTTCATTGCTAATGGGAGTTTTTTCTTCTATATCATCAATAAAATCTGGCTCCTGGAAGATGGAAATGACGTTTTACAGAAGTTCTACTCCTCTTACAAACTAGAGTGAGCTAAAAGCTACACAGAACTAAGAATTCTCAGATCACTACATCAAAAGGAACCAAACCAAAAAATCTGGATCAAAGTGTTTTATCCCCAACTCCGCCATCCCACCAAGCAAAAAATAGAATCAGAATTAAACCTTCGAAACCAAGGAAACTTCTGGACGCTAACAATGGCCACTGCTCCAAGCACATTATAATCAGTTAAATAGTTAGGAGCTTTGTATTATACACCCCCCAAAAAACAGTATTAAGTTTTAGTGAAATAGAATGAATGCCAAAGTAGATGTTATCAATTACACAGAAGTTTTTCTCAGCTCAAAAGTGTATTCAGCTGAAGTCACATTTTCCATTTAAACACTCCCTCTATAATCTAATGACAGCGCCATACCACATAGAAACACAAAAGTTACCTAACTAACAATGGTTTTCTCTTTTGAAAGAAAAAGTAAGTATGGAAGTGTAACTTTGAAACTATTTAAGTGTTCACTAGTACTATATGCAATTTCACTTTTACATAAAGGACTAGACAGATTTAAAGTTTGTCTTAAAATACATATCTAAACACAGAAACCAGGCAATTAGTAGCTTTTTTCCTGGGGTGATACATACAATGCTACCATAAAGAATGTGTATGGGAAAGTGTAAATGTACTTTTAACAGCTATTGTCTTCCCACAATTCCTACTCTTCAGTTTTGTAAAACAATACAAATTCTCCTGTGACTGTTCTATATAAGCACTATATATTACATTAAAAGATCAGGAGAAGATTCCATATACCAGCTATCACTTCTTGAAGACATGACACAAAACCCAAATCAAAATGCACTTAAGAGTACAAAGTTTAAATAAGTTAAAGGCCTTTCTGGAGACCATAATTTGCAAGTCACATGCATGCCTTCTGGACTTCCAGGCATTTTAAAGCTATATAGCTACTAACATGCCAGAACAATTTATCATCTTGGGAAACCTGGGTGTCAGTATGCTCATTTTTACCTCATTTTCTTCAGTCCTAAAATGGTAAGAAGTAGGAATTGCTCCCTCCCAGAATAACTGCCTTTTCTCTGCCCCTAAACCATCACCAAAACCCATCATATTAAAAAAAAAAAATCACCAACACCCTCAAAAGGAAGAAATAGACAGTTACTAAGGTAACAATCTAATAATGTTAAACAGTTATCTTTAATAGCTGCTCTGCAAAATTAATAATTTATGTCATGGACCCCTCCCAACAGTTCTTTCCAACTGACATATTCAAAAAAAGACTAATTTAGAAAAGTAGATGTTATCAATTACACAGAACATTTACATTAAAGCTACATTACCAGGTAGCTTTACCATATTACCTACATATTTAGTTTCAAAACACAATTTCCTCCTCCCAACTGAATTAAACACAGAGCTGCAGAGTTCCATTGAAAATGGAGCTGCAGTCAACACTCAGTATTCTGGGTTGGAGTCCTGTTTTAAGAGCAGGGCTACATACTGCTATACTGAAAATACTTCTGAGTAACATGGGCAAACTAACCAAAAGGCACTTCAGGATGGACTGGGAGCTCCTGAAACCATGACATGAGGCCTTCACATCGGAGAGTCACAAAGACATTCAGAGGAAAAAAGTCCAACATACCTTTAATTACAACCAAATATTAAGGAAAAGTGAAAATAATATATAAAATTCTAAACAGCTTATCCATCGTTCTGACTCTTGATAAATCTCCACATTGTTTTTCAGTGACTTGTTAAAATTCCTTTAGTAGGTATAAAAGCAGAGAATCTGTTTTTAAAAGCTTTTATTTCTGAGCATCTTTGTCTCAGTACCTGATTATTAGAAATGGACAGCCTGAGGGGAGAGAGCTTCCTCTGTTTATTATCTGCAATTTTCATTTTGGTGGCTGCTCCTTCACAATCCAATGTGATGTTCTGATTTTGAGTCTCCTTTTCTCTTGAAACATCTTTCTCCTTCTTTCCCTTTTTCCTTCTAGTTTCATATCCAGTATTGATGTTTTCTGTAGGCTCGGAACGTCTGAGGACTGGACATTCGGGATTTTCTTTGAGGCAAGCACAATCCACTTTGTATTTACTGCAAATAATTAAATGCAAGAAGGCATATTTGATTAGGCTGTACAGCAAGGAGACCCTTCAATATTACATCACTGATATTTCACATAAAATATCTGCTATAATGCAAACCAACCACATTAAAATGCAGGTGACTCAAGTTTTCACCACAGTATACAACACTAGCAATTCAAAAACCCTTTCTACCAGTTAACTGAAGTTTTGGCTTCTTTAGCTTTGCCATATAGTATTCTTTTAAATTCAAGGTTAGTATCCTCCTTGAAAGACAAAAGACATCTAAAACCTGAGTATCATCCTGGGTGGAAATATAACCAACACAAAACAAAGAGATGCATGGAAGTCATAGAGTTCATTTTATATGCAAAGATGGCAGACAATTTACAGCACGAGCACACCAAACTCAAGAGTCACTGTGCACAATTTTAAGCTCCACTTGGATACACAGGAAACATTATTCAAACGCAGTCAACTGAAAGGGGCTGTCAGCTGTTACAGGTACTAAACACAACAACTAAGTATTTTTAGAAGGAGTATTTCTGCCCTTAACAGTACCCAGTATCCTGAAATAGTCTGAACCCATGGTGATTACCACATGTACCCTATGGTCATACATTGTTCAGGTCAAGTCACACAGGCAGCACTGGGCAGCACTGCATCCAAGCTGGCTTAAGAGCAGGCCACAGAAATGCAGTAATAAAAATATACAACTCTGCCCATGCACACACTGTTCATTGTAAATACAGTGCCTAAGGAGCCTTGTGTTATTGAAACATGCAAGAAAGTAAATGACACAAAACCAAAGCCATTCTGAACTGCATAGTAACTTAATGAGCATTAGATGTATTTTAGAACAGCATTCTGAAATACTTACCAATTTCCATAATCAAAATCAAATGCTATGGTAATCTCTGCTCCCTTTGGAATGTTATGGATGGAGTAAATATAAAGATGAATTGTTCCATCTTCAATTACATGCCTCACCTATAGTCAAGAGAAGATTATTATATTACCATGAATCACTTTCAAGTTCTCATATAAAAATTGTAGAGACTGCTCAAATCATCAGGAACCTCAAGGAAAAGGAGATTCCTAAGTAAATAAAACCGATTTTAACTTTCCAAATGTGCTCACCTCTGCATTTGGTGTACACGAACGCCTGATAAATCGAGCTTCATTTCCGAAAGTCCTTGCATCCACACACATTTCTAGCCCGTGGAATTTGGAGTAAAACAAAACAAATGGGTATGGCCTGAAAACACACAAGAAAACCAGGAATTCCATAATTTTTGAAGATGGTAAATAGTGCTTATTCTTATTAGTCAGCTTTGCAACATGATGCTTGGCACAACACACCAAATTTGGAGGTTAATCCAAGAATTACATGTTTATAATTAAGCCTCATGATTTTAACAGGTACATTCCCCAAATATATTCTCGGAATACCGCAAGATGGAGTTACAGCCCTGTGTCATCTGCATAGGATCTAAAGGGAGAACACTAAGAGAACAAGCACTAGACAGGGAAGACATACAGTTCATGTTTTTCAAATTTCTTAAACTTTCTTATAAAAGGACCCAAAATGAAACTCAGAAGTTTACATGCCACATAGAATAATTTTTTAAAAAAGAGTAAGACCACCATTTCCCTGCCTAACATCTGCAGCATCACTAGCACCAACCCTCCTGAAGGAAAGGGGCCTCCAAATACTTTGTGAAATCATGTTTATTTAAGTTCTGCTATTCAAAGTGCCAAGGGACCCTTCTATTTTTATTGAGCAAAAGCTGTGTGTTCTGTCTCCTCCAACAGGCCTTCTGCAAACTCCCAAGTAAGCGTGTTGATGCAGTTAGTGGCAGCATAGAAACCAATCCACAGGAAGAAGGACGCAGTCACACACAGCTCAGCTAACTAGAGAACATTGCCAGTGAAACGGCCCCAAGCTGACCTGTGTCCAATTGCATTCTCAGCCCCATGGACATAAAATCTATTTCTCTCACAAAAGATAAAGCCTTTACTATTAACAGATGAATTGTTTTAGGATGGAAGAATCTGTCTATTTCCCGGTTTATGGTGCACAACTACCCAACTGAGCATGCAAGAATCCTGTAATCAGGGAGGAACAAAAAGGAGAAAACTAGCTCCTGAACAAATCTGCAAGGATATCCAGAAGAGAAAGGGACAGAAAAGGCTCCAGCTGACATTACTTTTATTCAGACAAAGTAAAATACAAGACATTGCTGGTAATTAAGGTACACTTGTACTTGAGACAACAGCTTGGCAAACACCACTTTAACAACTTTTACCTTACTGAAACATTAGAAATGAACAAACCTTTTAAAGAAATATCCATTAGCTTCAAATTGTTCTCTCAGCATGAACTTTCCTCTGTATTCAATAATAAGTGCATCAGGAGGCAAGTCTTTAACAGCCTTTAAAATTTTCTTGTTTTTTTGCACATAACTCTGTAAAGACATAAATTCATTTATGAATTTTCACTACCATTTTTCCATTATTATTAATAGCAGATTATACTTTCACAATTATTAAACAATTTTATATGAACTAAAAAAGCCCTTCCTTTTTTGTAATTAAAGCCTCCAGACTGAACTGACCAAGCTGTCCTGCTCCCCTAGCAATGCCATTAGTTATCAACTTCAATACAAGGAATGCTGTGGCCCTAGTTCTCCAGGACATGGCTGAAAACCAACATACTCATGTTCTCACAATTCAAGTACTACAGCCTTTAGTGCACTTAACTCTCACCATGACTAGGATGAATTGCTGCATTGTTTTGCAAAACACTTTCAAAAGGCTTCAATTCCTTTGAACAAAACAAAACATGCAGACAGAAAACAACATTCACAATTCGTTCAAGGAAAAACAGAACAGGGAAGTAACATAATAATTTAAAAAAAAAGCATCCTGAGAGAGTTTCCAAATTCATTCTCATATCTTTAGACGGAAGGATGGCTTTAATTAAATACCAATACATACCCTGGCAATTAGTGAACTCACACCTCTCATAACTGTCATCACCAATCAAAAAGGAAGTAGCCTCTATGTAGGCAAAAGGCTCTGTAAGTAGGGATATTCCTCTAAGGAGGGTGTCCCATATGCCATGATGGTCTTTGAGAAAAAGAAGCAAAGATGCTTCCATTAATCTGCTACAGTAACCACTCCTCAAAATTTCTGCTACAAAATGCTAAGTCTTTTACAGGGCTCTGATTTTAAGCCTGTAAATAACTGGTAAGTAAGGCTACAAAAAGGCACTGCATAATTTCTTCATGAACTAGAAATTACAGGATCCTGAGTTAAAAAAAATCAGTATCAGAAACACAATCCATGAACATCCAGAACACTTACCTACATGCCACATAGATGCAGACAATGAACCTCTTGACACACATAGTAGGGGAAAAAAAATACTCAGTTTCATTGATTCTTTTCTCTAACCACTCGAGGTATCCCTCACAGAGAAACAGCAGCAAAGTTGACTAAAGCTGACTGTGTGTCAAGAGATAGTCTAAGGGCAACCCAGTGCTCAGGCTGAGACTAACACCTAGCTACTTTTTGGGATGATATGCAAATGTAAAGAACCAGAATGGTACAGAATACACAAAAATCAGTTACAAATTCTGAAAATGTGTTAAAATTCTGATGCTCAGATCTGGTGAGACAAGGAACAGAAAGTGAATGAGAAGTCTTCCTCCCTGCCCGCCACCCCGTGTTTATTTCTGTTTGTTGGGGTTTTTTGATTGGTTGGGGTTTTTTTAAAGTATCTAATGTCATGGCACAAACACAGCATGCAGTAACACAACAAGGCAGAGCTCATTACCTCTACCGGAGGCTTGAAAATCAGATTGCTGGTGCTGACTTCTTTTTTGTCATTTCCATTGCCTAATCTGAGAGCTATTTTTTGTGCCTCCCTCTGGACACCTTCACTGTATTGGTTGTTATTTGCTTCTTCATAACGATCCATCCATGCCTTGATTTTAGTTTCCCACCCGAAGTTCGAACTGTCAGTAGGATCAATCTCTGGAGCTGAGCCCTAAAAATTGAAGTAAGTGACCAGATATTAGAAGGTAAGAGATAAAAAGAAAAATTCTACAACAAGACACAAAATGATAGGCAAAGGTATGTCACTGATTTACGGTTTGGGTTTTTTTAGCAAGTCTGGTATAAAACTTTGTATTACTTTAAAACATTGAGTTAAATTCAGTCCCCTTACATTTGTCCTTTCAAGAATTTCATTATTTAGTAAGTATCACCCAAGTTCAGGAATACTTTCCCTCCTCAACAGTGATTCCTGCTCTTAGTGGGATGAGAATGGAGAGTGACACTCTTTCCTCCCACAACTGCACTGCATCACGAATCTAAGTGCAGGAATTGGAGGGTCAGATCTCCCTGCCCACTCAACGTTTGTGAACATATGCAAATATAGAGAACTCCAGCTTTTATCCTATAATACACAGACTTGATTTTCCCCTTTCAACTTCAAAGATCATGCCGTATCTTTTCCTCTGCTGCATAACTTGCTAAACTTTACTAATCATACACCCGCTACATGAAGGTTGTGACTCTCATGTTACAGGCTTTGCACATGAAATTTTTCTCTCCTTAGCTGCTCCTCACTACACAATTTTCTTCTGCAGTGCTTCAGATCCTTTCACTTTTAAAGAAAGTGCCATTGTACCTCCAGACCTCACAAGCAGCAGCCAGGCTGCAGCCAACCAAAGCTCCTTACGGACAGCAGCAGCCAGCCAACGCTCCCTTTTCTATCCACCTGAGCAGAGACACTATTAAACATTAATAAAACACAAGTAGTTCAGCAATTCAAATTACCTGTTTACATTTCTTTTGTGAATGAAGCAAACCATACACACAAACAGCATTTCAAAGTTGTGATACTAAGACAACCATGAAAAAACAATGGAACCTTACAAGCGCCGTATTAAAAAAACCCCACAAAATTAGAGATTTTTCTTCCCCAATTTTATCTCCACTGTTCCCAAGGCACATCTTACACATTTGAAGTGTAAATTGCATCCCACTTGCTTTTATATATGCCCAGCATGAATAAACTATGGAAATACCTAGTTCTTACATCATGCACATTTTTATGTCACGGAGAATTTAAAGACTACTGTAACACTTTAATCTTACAAAACAGACATTCCATTACAATTCCCTCAGACTATGCCAGTATCAGCGAGTAAAATCCTGCCAGATACACAGGAGTCCCACCAGGCCTAGATGGAGGTTTGACAAAGCTGAACCACTAACTTAGCTTTCAAATTCAATACAGCCATTTCATTATTTCACTGCTTAACAGTTATGAAAAGCTGGAGCCACTAAGTTCAGATGAGGTGTTCACTCAATTTTACTCCCTTGCATAGCACACATGAGCCCAAATTAATTCACTGGCTCTTGAAATAAAAATTTGCACTAATTATTTCAGGTAATTTTGCAGGACAAAGATGTAGTGCTCATACCTTAATTTAAAATCACTATGATACATACATAATATATTAGTTACCAAGAAGAGAATATTGTAGTGCTTAGTGTATAGCCCCAATTATACTCTTGATATTTATTATTTATGTCATGTACAGTTAAGGTCTGAAACAAAATCCAAACAAAATCACATTACCTTTACTCTTGAAGATTTCCTGGATCCTTCTCGAAATGCCTGGAATAAAATTAGATATTCATATTCACTGAAGGAAATACAAAATCTCTTAAGGAATTGAAAAACTATTAACGAATTAACAACTTTTTAATTAAACATGCAAGATGAAAACAACAGAACAAACTATGCTGAAATCTCAAGAAGGTAAGAGGTTACATCTCACAAAATGTATTTTAAAAACCAATTCAGCATTCCAACCTCAGTGCACAGTAGTCAGGTACCTCTACCTTTCTCCCACGTTACAACTCGACTCTCCGGAATTTCAGAATCCAAGCCAAAATATCAGAGGTAATAGAAGAACACACGGCCATAGATTTGTATTGAGAATTGTTCAATCAAAAGGAAACATTTTACTAAAGATTTCCAAAAAGACATCAGTAACTTATTCTAACTTTCAAGTTTTCAAGAACAAAATTCTCATCCAAACGAATCATATTAACTATGAAAACCACTTGTTTAGAAAGTTCCATGTACTTCACTTCTTCACAAACGTTTTGTCTTCACATATATGCTGTTTATACATCTGTAGCTAAGCAGTATAATGTCAGTATTTTTTTTAATCTAATTAGTTTAGCAGCTAACTTCCTAACAGCACACTTGCAAACAATTTCTACTCAAATAAATGGAGTGACATCAGGTCAACCGATGGCAAACATTTCTGTACTTAAAAACTGCCACAACTGAAGACTTCCAAAGAATTCTTTGGGTATCCCAAAGCTTGTTCTGTACCACCTCTACCTATTTCAAATGGTCCAGTAAATGGAATTCCTGTGATGAGCTTCTGCCTCAGTTATAAAACTGAACTTGCCCAGGCAGGATATATTAATTTGAAATAAGGAGGAGTCATGGGGGTCAGGCACCTAGGCAGACTATCATTTACTGCAGAGTAATACATTTCAATCTAAAACCAGGCATAATAGCCTGATTTTTAAATCAGTGCCTCTTGTAAGAAATGACACATAGCTATCATTTATAACACAAAGTAATGAGAGAAATTACATTCACTTACTTTTTTACATTTTGCTATGTTCTGTTCTTTCTCTCCACTTTTTTTCCTCTTCTTGTCATTGACTTTTGTAACTCTTGTAGCAGTTAAAGTAATTGTCGTTGGTGTATGTTGATAAGCAGTATACAGTTCCACAGGAACCTCATCACCACTTTCTGTTGCACTGGTGTCCCCATCTTCAAAACAAAGAATATTCTGTAAACAATCAAGTACTGCAGAAAGAACATTCACTAGTTACTCTACATCTGCTTTCCAAACACAAAAATTCATACTGACAAATGCTCCAAGCACTCCTATGCAAAATTCACCAACAGTTGCAACAGAATGAAAATGAAGGACCAATGAGAAACTGGTAATTAAGAGATGTTTGTAATGCCTGGTAAGAAAAAGGTACCAGATTAAATTCCATTCTCTGAATGCAATTAATGATCATATTCCATTTTAAGCAAAATTAGAATCAGAACAAAAAAGGTTAAAAAAAATCTATTAATTCAGTCACTTATATATAGCTTTTATGTGCAATATGGTGTTTGGATTCTCTCAGATGACTGTACTCTAGAAGGGATTAAAATTAATGACCGACCAGCATTTCTTGTGAAGCTACTAATTAATCACATGTAAGTTATAATCAACTACTTCAGCTGCAATCTGCACTGTCAAGTGCCTTTCTCAGGGTTAATGTGTCAACTTAGCCAAAAGTCTTTTGTACTCAAAATCCTCTAACAGTAACATTGTGCTACTCAGGAACAGAAAAGAGACGATCAGACACAAACTGACAGATACTTTTCCTTTGTGCTGTGCTCTCACAGACCTAAAGGCCAAAGCCTGAAATTTAGCATACATCAGCATTTATGTCAGACGAACACATATCCTGACCTGAAACAGGATTACCCTAGTTCTGTCAAGATGAAAGGCTGTGAAGGGATGGGGAGGATTGGAAGAGAGATGATGCACACAGATAAGAGACTGCTGTTTCCATGTGCTCAGTACAGGCATCTCAGATTTTAGCAGCTTTTCCAAACATTCTACATTCAGTAAATACACTTCACATTAAGCAAAACTTTCTCATACAGCACAGAGGCAGGCTGTACGAATACTTAATATGAGAGCAGAGAAAACATTCCTTCTGACCTCAGAAGGATGTTGCTTTAATCAGTGCACTCAGCAGTCCTAATTCTTGAAACCTTCTTTACTATATAAAGAACTCCAGCTACTGGTTACTCTGGATTTTTCCTGCTCACAACATTCCTTAAAATAGCAAACAATTTCATTTTACCATCTTGGTTATTCTTTTGAACACCTTATCAGGCACATAATTATACTTCATAAATTAGGAACTGATGATGTTTTCTAAATTTGTTTACACCTCTGCTGAGAATATTTTCTAAATGAGCATAAAAAACACACAGAAAGAAGAAATGTCTAATCAAAGAAGAATAAACAGCGGAATAACCAATGCCTGAGAAATAGAAATGCCAGAATAGAAACTTAAAATTGTCAATGTCTGTAGCCCATATACTAGTGCCTAAAGAATCATGACATCACAGCCACACACCTCTTCCCCCTTGCCCCAAACCCCACAAAACCCTTTCTTAGGGAAGCAACATTTCAGTATTGTTGTCTACGCTGTGCTCTAACTTACTGTAAAGAATGATTACCTCAACTGAACATATAATTACATGGAGTTGTTTCGAGACACTCCTTCCTAACCTACATAACCTGCTTTCACTTTGAAGAGCCCTAGTAAAGCACCTAAGGGGAGATATTGAGTTTGTATGTAAGAAGCAAGATACAAACTCTCCGAATTTCACAAGTTATGGGCCCAGATTCCTTTACCCATAACCAGCAAGTGATTTCGACAGCATCAATTTCAAGACCAAACAGCTTAAAGCAACATCCTTGTGTAAGTTATACAATATCTATATTGTGTCTTTAAAAAAAACCAACAAAAAACCAAAATGAACCCACCAACCAAGCCCAAAACATCCAGTATACAACTGAGTATGGCTTAACAAAGCTGCTCACTTCACTGAACCACAGTAGGTAATCCACTGCACAGTAAGATGCACCAGAACTGGACTTTTATACCAGAAAAACAAAATCAACAACATCTCATACAACCACAGACCCCAGAACAACGAGCTAAAAATGATGCCAGAAAAAACCCCAGGTGATGTGGTTACACATAAAAGCTTAACACACACAATTTTCTATCACATGAAATATTCAATTAAAAGCCCTTTTCTTGAAGCAAGTCAACTGATCTATTACCGCTTCCCCACTGTCTACCTTTGGATGAAACACAGCTAAGCCAGTAACACTTTAGAGATCTTTACAACAAAAACATTATATTCTAAAGAATTCTCGTATCTAAGTGAAAAGCCCTATATATATAGACTTATTCAAAGAGCATCCAAATTACACAGTCTTACCTTTTACCAAACACCTGTAAATTACTAATAATTAAAAGTAATATTCTGCTTCTTTAGATACTGTTGAGTATCTAAAACACTGAAAAGATCCATTCAAATTGATGCCAGTTTTGGTTTTCTTACTCGAAATCATGTGTGAAAACTGCCCATTTTACTAATATCTCACACAGTTTATACCCAAAATCACTAAGTCCACCTGAACTGTACAGCAGTCAATGTAAAGTGCATTCATCGAAGCTAAATGGAAATCAAGAAGTGTAGGCACAGACATTCAAGTTATGTATTATAAATCAATCTGTATCAATACTGCACTTTGATCACATTTGAGATTAAAGAAAACCATAATTTGCCTTTCTTTTTAACTGTTTTGATACTTTTATTTTACCATTTAATATTTCCTTTCCTACAGAATGCATTTAACAGATTTTGAATACTGATCATCAAGACTGAGGAGGGTTAAACACTAACTTCAAAGGTAAGATCTCATCAGCTCCTCCTAAAATTTTTAATCTCTCGTCCCTTAAGTTTACAGTAAATGATCAGACAGTGTGCCTACAAATCTCAGGAGATTATTTAAATAGCTCTGATCATGAACTTCCCCTATTCGTTACGAAAATTCAAGTTCAACCTCACAGTATTATCAGACCACTCAGTGAACTCATTAACTCCAAATGAGTTATAAGTCTACTTGTTTTACTATTTTAATAAAATCAGCAAAAATTATTTTAAATTCTAAAAATTTTTAGAATTTAAATTTGGTTGACCTACTAGGTCAACCAAAACTGTATATAAGAAGCTTGGTCTTGTTAAAATCAAAACAGACCAAAAAAAAAGATTGTGGTTTTGTAAGTAGGTCATTAATGCCTTTAAGGGACTTAAAGGCAACTTAGTACCAGACCAAGTGTCAACTGCACCAAGAAGCACAGCTGTGCCACACATCCCCCTGACTTTCTGAAGCCATATGAAGTGGGCAGCAGGACCGTATCTACGTGGTACTTTTAAAAGAAATTTTAAAATACACATACATGCTCCACTACTTCAGAGACATGATCTGGAAGTAAAACATGTTACATTTAGGAGGATGACCTCCACCCAAGTTATTACTTTTGTAATAGAGCTTGAAAGTATCAGCTGTCAACAAGAATTCTACAACACACTTTGGTAATGGCCGGACAAAATTCCTGACAAGACTCTTGAGGTTTGAAATCCCATGAACAGGTACAAGAACTACTTGTATAAAATACACAGACTGAAACAAGTACTTGCACTACACATCACCTTGGTTATCAAGGGCACAAAACCCTCAAAACATCATTATTACCTACATCGTATTAACTCAGTTTAGCGACTTTTCCCGTTGTCCAAACGAATCCAGAGCCATACCAAACCACCCAATCTACACCCAACATGTAAGAATTAGGATTTCTTCCTGAAACTTTTTTCCAGAATGAAAGTAAACTTAGAAAGCCTCTCTCATCCCAAAAGAACAGACTTAAAGCTTTTCCACCTTATTTTCACCACCTAAGTCAAAGGAGTTACAGTTATTATAAAAGCAACGTTGCTTATTAAGAAACTTGAACGCTGTTCAACAGATTGCATTATTCTGTACTGCCATAAAGAAAACCCCATAGTGTTGAAAACCATTAATAAAACACGTGGAACTACAACAATTCTGACAGGATGTTATCTTGGTAACAATACAGTCAAGGAAAAGGCACTGATTTACTGAACCTTATATGCTGAAGGCTCTCAAAACTGTGGGAACCAAGTAGGCACTCTCAAGTCCTCATATGTAATTTATACTTATTTTATGACCTTTACTAAGGAAAGAGCTTTAAATATTACTCACCTGACATATTTTCCCTTTTCCTTCGTTGCAACAGCACTGCTCTTTCTTTATCTAAACTCCTGAAATTAGAAAATAAACCAGTGCATTTAAGTGTTAAAACAGACCTCTAGCATTTCCCATTGACTATGACAGAATAAACAGCAAATTAACTAGATGTTCAAATACTTAGAAAAGTATCACTTGTGCACTGTTCCATTCCGTTTTAGAGTTCAAAATCAACAAAACTACTCACCTGGGTTGGCAACGTTCACACAGATATATGTCAGGAATATGCTGTCTGTCAATCCCCATGCAGTCAATGTGCTGCCAGACACTACGAAAACACAAAACAAAACCCCAACTTTGAAGTACAATTTCTAAAATTGTGTGCACAATACACAGAAAAAGTAAGCTGTTCTTTTTTTTTGTTCATTGTCATCTTTACTCAGATTCAATACTGCCTAAAACAACATCATAGTCACTGTCTTTGCCACCACTCTACTAGCTGACTCATTTTCTCTCTTGGAAATTTTTCTCTAACATCAGAAATAAAATGGTAAATTATCACAATAGAGAACAAGACTTACACTTCACATAGCAACATGTGGTTTGGTTTTAAACAAAAGGATTCAATTCCCTTTTAGAAACAGATACACAAAATATTTTTATATAGAGAAATATACACTAAAATACAGTTTGATTTCCTTATATACTTTAAGAGAAAAATAAAGACATATTTTTATACACTCTATTTTAAACTGGTAGTACTGTTGTAAAGCATAGAAAGAGCTTTAAATGCTTCCCAGAGCCAGGGCAGAGACTGCTTGCTAGACTGTAGGCTAACCTAAACCAGTAGTTTACACTCATCCCTACACTGCTAGAAGAATGAGGGACACACAAATAGTTACCTTCCCCCTTGGACAGAGTTGTGGTAAATTCACAACTCCTCACAGAGAATATCCTCTTAAAAAAAAAAAGACTGTACCTAATTGGTGACTCCCTACAACTCTACTGCTGGAAAAACCATCTTAAAACACTTCATAATGAGCAAGATTATCAGAATCAAGGGCCATCAGAAATTATTAACAAGCTTGTTACACAGGCAGACAGAAGAATGGAGATCAAATTAGTATTTTAATTAGCTATAACTATCATTTTATAAATACACAAAGATCTAACAAACTCAGTAGCAGTCATTAATCGAATGTAAAAATACAGGTTAATATTGACTAGACACACAAGATTTGTCTTCTCCTGTTAAGTATATCAGCTCTAAAAATTTCTGATCTTATTTTTCCAATTCCAAGTATTTAACAGCAGTCTGTGCTTAAGCATAAACTCAGAAGTCTAAACATTTAACTTCAGCTTCTCCAATAAGAATCTAGGTTAGTCTTTTAATACTTATTAACTGAATCCTTTGAAAAATAAAGAGTAATCAGAAGGATCATGCATACAGAAACCGGTATTTGAGAAGTTCCCTTCACATTACTTTGCATCCTTCAAGTTCTTTCATTCACATATACATAATTCACCAAGATGCTTCATTACTCAGTACATGCAGATTAAGTAATGCCTAGGTCTTCATTTTACCATACTAACAAGTATTTTGGACAGAGTACCAGACACATCCTTTTTAGGGGAAAAAAGGTATACCCATATTAAGCAGCAATGCAAGGGCAAGCAAGGGCATGGCCAAATTAACGAGTAGTCAAGACTGACTGGAATTAAACAAAATACCTACTGGCCTTAACTGACTATGTTGCCTGTTAGAAAACCACACAATCTTCAAGCACTTTTCTGATGAAAGGAAATTTCTTGTGATTCAATGTAATTAAAACATCATTTATTTACAATTACTTTCAGTGCAGCCTTAAGTTTTAAGTCATTTTTACTTTTGAATTTATTTTAGTGTGCATTACCTGCATTTGTCACAACAGATCATATATCCATCATCATGTGTAAAGCCACAAATGCATCTGGTAATATCCGTTCCATAGCTTCCATCTTCTGACGTACTGATGGTAGTAGCACTGGAGGTTTCATCAAAGTTGGGAGTGGTAAATATGCCTACTTCATTCTTGCTTATAAGCACTGATGGAGGAGGAGAAGCTGGAGGCGTTGGAGGAGGCCGAGCACCATAGTTATGGTCCTAGAGTTTTGTTAAAAGGTGATTTATGGTAAATGCTCATACACTGATGGTTATTCAAGCCAAAATGTAAGGATTCATTTGGCATACAAGTGCAAGCTTATTTTTGTAGTAAAAGCTTAAAATTTTTGTTATATCCCAATTGAATCTTATTTTCTAACTTCTCAACTATGTTGTACATTTAAGTGCACTATGTTCTGCTTCCGACAGACCATTTTTAGCCAACTTATCCAACTCCCAATAAGATATAGAAATATAAGCATGAATCAGTTCTGCCAGATAAAAATAGCAGATTTTTACATAATATATTTTGTACAGAATACTTGGCACAAAACTTACTGCATAGGGCAAACCAATGTAACTGTGTGAATGCGAGCCGCTGGTATACAACTGGTGAGGGTAACTGTTCGATTTTTCAACTACCACAGGGCTAGCTTCTACAGATTCTGGTCTGCAAGGCAAAAGACAGATGAAGAACAAATGCAATTACTATGTAATTTATATTAATACAATGGAGGTGCTTGCTGCACAACTTCTAATTAATTCCCTGCTGATCCTGTTTAAAGGAGCATATGGGGGCAGAACAAACTTGCAACCCCGCCGCTGCCCCCTCATTGAGCGGTAACAGAAGCTGCCAAAGGGAATTCTGCCCAGGGAGCGTTCCGAGGGCTGCGCTGCCATGGAGCCCCGCAGCGACACACAGCGGCAGCGGCGGGAATGACCACTCACCCGCCCTGACTGCTCCTACAAGCACAAACCCCAACTAGGGCAAATCGTCTGAACAAGGCAGTTTCCATTGATTTGTCCTTAAATACAAAGAAAAAGGTGATAACAATTTGCAAGACAAGGTCAGCGGTGCCTTCTTCAATGTACAAACTGTGGTTTATATGCACTAAACCACAATATAAAAAAAGAAAGATAAAGGAATACTAGAACAGGAAGATCTGAGCACAAAAAACTACATCTTCACAGCCTTTCTCCAGCAGTTGCTCATGTGTGCATGACTGAGATAACCTGCAGGTTTTTTTGCTGCTCCATATGATTTAATCACACTAAGACAAATGAATCAAGGTTACCTAAAGTAGGGGTTTTCTTAAACAACAAAAAGGCACCACAAAATATCAACAGTTAAAACTGAAGTGGACTTGACTCACATTGCAAACCATGTCTGGTTCAGTTTTCTACTTTTATTATGTGTGAATTCTATTTCCTATCACATACCTTACTAATTCCTTGAGCTGATTTTTAAAATAAACTTGGTATTTCTGAATCTTAGATTAAAGTAGATACTGATGCGATTTTTCTTATACATTAAGATATTTAATAGAGGCTTTTTTGCTAAGCCATGAAGCAATACTAGTTTGATTTAAAAGGACACCAGCAACTTACATTTGTTACTTTTTGGAAAAGACATAATTTATCATTAACTTTCTGAACAAAATGCAACAGTTTCACATCTCTTTCAAAGTGACCTACTAATGGGTTTGGCGGCCCATTTCTTCTTATGAGCTTTTTCCCATGTGAGGTTACTACATGATAAAATTGTTTAAGAAGAAACTAGTTACAAGCACTTCTGGGGGAGGGCTTTAGTTCTAGACTCTAACGAAAATAATTTTTTAAAAGATTACTGTCTCCAACAGTCATCAGCTGCCTTTTTTTGAGGGAGGGTATAAAGACGTGAGCACACAAATCATGTGGAGTACCAACACTAAAAACACAACTTCTGACCAGCATGAGACAAACCAAATCTGACAGCACTTGCTCTATTTTACCTCATAAACCCAGAAAAATCCTCATTTACTCTCTTACATCCCTTCACAAACTGAAAATACAATTTTATTTGGAGTTCATTAGAATTAGCTTCTAGAAGCAGCTTAGAACTTTAGCTTATGACTAAAATAAAGACAAAAGATGAAAAAAACTGTGTCTTTCCAACCCATCTGCTTTTACCTACTCACCAACACATTTGTGCAGTAATCACACATCTTTTCTGTGCTCCAGCAATCCCTCTGATGACCTTGCCAACTAAAATGCCAGCAAATGAGGCATTAGCTATGCATCCACCATGACTAGGGCAGAAATGAGCTTCTCCAGTAACAAGCAGGTCTGAACCACTGCGTGCCTCTGCTGCTATTCCCCATTTCCTGAATGGGACAAGCAGTAGCACAGGGACTCTTATTCACTCTGTGTTCAATACTCAACCTACTCCGTTTTCAGGGCAGGAAGGCTTACCAATAAAGGACAGGCAGGAGGGGATTCTGGTACAATCCATCCAGGATTAATTTAGGAGAGTTTCCTTCATTAAAAATAAGTATTACTATGACCTAAATACCAGCTACTTAAACACAGGAACATTCAGTGAAAGATACCAGAATGAAAGTGTGCTAAAAAGAGAGACTGTGTATTTCATCAACTGACTACAAAAAGACAGTCCCGGTCTCTTTCAAGATACGAGGCAAGACAATACAAACATCCTACATCGATTTCTTATTACTCCTACAATTTATAAACCACTTAAGAGAACAAAATTTAATATTTAGAGGCATAACAGTGGTGGGAAGCAGAAGTGTAAAGCTTCCAAAAACATTCATTTATCACCAACTGTTTTAATACTCAAAAAACAGATTCAGAGAACGATGTTACTAAGAAAAAGGCACATTACTTGAACAAGGAAAACCAGAAAAATGGTGGGAGAAAAATCAGGTGATACAGAAAGGCAACTATTAAAAAAATGTGGAGCACAATCAGCTTTCAGTAAAACTTTTTTCAAATGCTTATCCAGGCACAGACACTATCTTAAATTATAACAGATGCTCCGTAGAGCTCTGAATGCAACTGTTACTGTTGCATTTACCCACTGCACTGGGCTGGGGAAGAAGTTCCAAGAACATCCACAGAAGCTAGAAATTAACTATCATAGGTTTCCTTTACAGTCAACAGCAAAGTAATACAGACCCCATAAAGCAGTACAGAATGGGCACCATTTTTCCAGAGAGTCACAGACAGAATCAACTTTGACAGATAGGATACTGAATTCCTTATTCCTCCTGGTTTTGCCAACCATGTGTATGACCTTAAACAGAAAAGACACCGTCTATATTCCTGTCTGTTCAAAGGTCAAGCCCTTCTTCTGAAACAGGCATCTCAGAATTGCACAGCTTTGAGAAAAAATGCCTCTTGGCAAAATATTTAATAGTACAGATGATTAAAGCATGAGATACGACATAATTTAAAAATCAAGTTTTACATTTTTTGGGCTAAAGTACCAGAGCCCAAGCAGCAAGGCACTAACTACTGTACTACAGACAAACACCCCCTCATCTCACCACTGGCATTCCTACAGCCATCCCAGAAACCAAATTCTCAAGAGGAAAAAGTGCAAGCATTCAGATCTGTGAGAACAGTGTGAGGCTTTCCTTGCTTGTATTTTTGGCCATTAGCCAGCTCTCTCAGAGACTGAGGTTCTAAGCCTGTCTGCCTTCTTATCATACCACATTTTTCAGCTTCACCTCAAACAGCTGCAGTCTTACTGTGTAACTAAGAAAGATATTTATTGTATTTTTCGTTTTCATCCAAACTGCAATGTTTGTATTACAACAGAGTATATTTGAAACTTGAGCAAAATGTTAATATTATTTCCTAAATAAACAACATTACTGTGATAAACTGACCATGGTCTTTTGCTAAAATACCATATGTACTTTTTATGTGTTGTGGTCAGCAATTCAAAACTGTGCAAAATGTCCACAGGGAACAAAAAAGGCTCTACACAAAAGCTTTCCACATGCTCTTGAGCTGCAGTGATTTAAGACATTCCTGTACCTTGAAAACAGATGTAAAATACTTTCTCAAATCAATTTTAAAAGATACCCACATTAAAAAACCAAAAAAGCATCGAGAAAATTTTCATATAGCAAGTAAAACAACTACATATTCTCGGTCATTTCCTACTGTTGGATTCTGAAATGGAAACAAATTATTCTGCATGTTGCCAGCAGATGGCATTAGTGAGAAACTAAAAGCAACACTCCAGTTTAATTTACAAAACATCAGTCCCTACACATTCATAGTTTAGTTATACTAAGGAAATCAACCACCAGTGATTCAAAGAAAGTCAATTCGTCTCTAAAATGTGATGTCTCTCACTTCATTCCTTTTAAATATTGGGTTTTTTTCTGACCATTTAGTAATAAATTTTTAAAAAAAGGAAAAGAAAAGAAAAAAGAAAGCACATAATTTTTTGACTAATACCCAAAATACAATCAGTTAGGATTTCGGGCCATCAACCCACTTAATATGTAGCTACTATACTTAATATGTAGATATTCAAATGGGAAACAAAATCTCACTAAAACTAAAATGTTCAAAGACAGACGGAGTATCCAAGTTTTAGGCTGCGAAAACCTAGCTAACAATACTTCCTGAAAATGTGTCAGATATTCCAAATGTAACCTCAGCAACATCAATCCTCCACAATCCAGTTTGATAGGTCTAATTTTAAATGAGTTCAGGTTTCTTTCCTGTTTGTACCAGCACACCTGAACAGTATCTAGCCGAAGGTCACCTCAGATAAAACAATACAATACATTCTGCATGAGAAACAACATTTTCTATTTCAAGACACTTCATCTAACCAGACATTTGGCAGGCCTCAGTACCTAGACAAGAACCAAGGACTGCTTCTCTACCAGGGAGTGGGTTCTGCTACCTAAGCACCTTGTAGCAGTCCCTACAAGTACAGGCTGGCCTGATATTATCTGTACTTAAGAGTACACCAATGTTCTTTTTCTCCTGGATACTGAACTCAGTACAGTGATCTGTACACTGGCATTTTATCATATCAGGCCTTCTCTCTAAAAACATGTATATGTATTAAAACCAGAAAAGCAGTTCCATCAATGACATTTCCCAATGTGTTATACTTATGCTCTAAGCTACACAAGCACTCTCAGAAGCCAGGAAGTGCATTTTGAACCCTCAGAAATTGCTTGTTCTGCTTCCTGCTACAAGAACCTTACCACTAAGAGTCACACATCCTCATCTCTAGTAAGATCTACAAGTAAAGGCAATTCTGACTATTGACATATGACTATTTTGACTATGATGACACAAAGATCTATCTGGAGACCCTACTTAAGTACATGTACCTTAAGAAACAAGGTATTTCACCCAATTTTTAAATTCCTTAAACCTCTTAGTAGACTATTCTACACCCAGCTATTTGCTACAATTATTAAAATACGTGGAACTATTAGTCATAGAAACTATCTCCTTTTTTAATAGGCTTTTGCCTTGGTTTGAAGCATAAGAAAAGATCTTTCAGCACTAAGAGACTGCACTACACAAAGAGCTTTTCCCTAAGCTTCTTCTCTCGCATAATCAAGTTTGCCACTCCCCCATTCTTGTGTTTGCTCATGTTTCAGCAACTGATGAAGCAATATCAGACCTGCCAGTCACAGAGGAAAAATTCCAGCTCCTCCCTCTTGGGAAAACCCCAGAACTTGCTCAAAGACCATCCAGGACTGTTATTAATACACTCTATATCCAACATGCTACTCTCTGGAAGAAAATGTACAAGAACAAAAAGCAAACCACATAGATGGTGATAGAAAAGGTTTACAGCTGTGTAAGCTGGTAGGTCAGGGACACACCTTTGTGTCACTTGTGACAGTGACATGGCTTTTGAATCAGCATACGCCAGTCATGCAACTACACATTTCAGCGTGAGTACAGCAGAGATGACAAGAATTAATCTAACTGGTAACAGCCACTTAATATCTGAAGAAAAGCAGCTCCTAACTGGGTCGCTCTGCCACAATATCAAGCAAATAACACATTGTGAACTCTATCTTGTTTATACTGACAACTAAATTTATTTAATTTCAGCATGACATGCTGTGTCTGCAAGGAATGTCAGTAACCTCAGGAATCATGACCTTCTCTAAACATAAAAAAAAGCATAGGAAGAGATAATGAAAAGAAATGTGAATGGTTCACTAACATTAAAAAAAATTTCAGCACCAAGGTAAATAGTGTTCATAATATGAAAAGATAAAACAACTTTAAAAATTTAATGTAACAAAAAAGTTTGAATTGCAAATTCTTGGTTCTCTTCAAATAAACAGCACAAACCTAGAATAGCCCCATATATAACTGGAAGCACTGGAAGAACTGGAAGTAGAAAAACGTCTCTTTAAAAAGCTGTTCTAGAGTTCTGCTTAAACTTTCCTTCAAAAAAAACCACTTGCTTCTTAAACATTTGACAGTCATGTTGATGCTACACACATGGAAAGGTTTGTTTGACAAGACATGTCCAGTCAGATTACCTAAACCTTAGCTCATCAATACTGTACAGGAGACCAGGAGGGAAAAAACAGAAAAGAACCACAACACAAAAAAATGCACGTGCACAACAACACCCGCCCCCAACAAACTTTAAAAAAACCCCACAAGCCACCCTCCCCATCCCCAAAATCCAGAAACTCATTACACTACAATATTTCATGCAAAGCCAGAGTTTACTGAATGCATGATTTCACTGGCTTTATAACTCTTTATACAGAGTTACCAAATGAATGATTTTCTACTAGCTTGACAATTAGAAATAACTTTCTGAAGACACAGTATTAACCATTTAAGCTAGGCCTTAAATTTTCATTAAGAAATGCACTCTTGTCTTAATTACCACTACTTTCTTGCAGTTTACTGCACCAAATTAATTTATCTTTCTAATGTGCAGAATGCAAAAAAAAATTTACATGTAGTTAAAAAGGAAACTGAAATGGCAAAATATTTGAAGTATGAGAAGTAAACCAAGAAGCATCTTTATTTCTCAGTCTGATAAGCAAGGAAAATATGTGTTTGTAGAAACATTTAGCTTCTCTCTTTGCTCCCCCTGAAGTGGAAGAAACTGACATAAGAATAAAGTGACAGTTATTAATTTAGGTAATTAAAGATTCAACAAAACTAAGGAAACTTTAAAGTTTTCTCCAACTGTATTCAAAAAACAGTGATGAAGGAAAAAATAGATGTAATTAAAAAATAAGTAAGAAAACTTACAAATTATGCTCACATACTTACTCTGAGCCTGCAGCCATTTCCAAATAAGAAGTATCTGCTGTGTCAACCCCCAATGGGATCACTATGCTCATGACGTTCGTTTCTGATAAATTCGATTACTACGGAGTCCTATGCATTGGTATCCAAAACACTGGGGCATGCCAGCCACAGTGCTCATTGCAAACATCTAAGTGCATCCACAAACCCTGCCAAAAACACAACAAAACATGCAGATGAAGTCAGTTCATTTTAAACACAGGCAATTCTACATCACGTATTTGTTTCAATAAAAAAAATTGCCACTTATATCTGTCACAATTACTTCATTAGTTTGATTTTACACATACAAAAGGAAAGGAAAACATTCAATCTTCTCTAAAAGTTAACTGCAAATAAACTTCTTTAAAGAATGTGATGATCTTAACACCTGAACTTGAAAATATTACAAATGGACAATTTATGATTAAAAACCCCAGCACAATCAGGGAAGTGCCAGAGACTCACTTTAGAGCAGGTCTACTAAATATGAAATATATTTATTTACTGCCCTGTGCTGTAAAAGCTTAGTTGCTGTATCTTTCAACAGAAACCTAGTGAGAATTTGCAAGTAGGTCTTAGGCAGCACTGTTCACTTTTGTTTTGCACTTAAAAAAAAAAATCCAATGTTTTAGCTACCATTTAGTATTTTTTAAAAAACAAAATCATTCCATTAACGCACAACAACGATAGGAAACATTTTCGATTGTAATAAATCACCATTAGAAGATACTATGCCCGTTCAGTGCTACTTTTGGAAGTGATTTTTTTAAAGGAGTAAAATAGAAATAATCAAGTAGCAGTTTTTAACTGTAGAGCAAACTACAATCTGCTTGACTTGCACGAGTGAATACAGGATCTGACCTGTATGCCAGTTACTACCAGTCCCCCACTTCCCTTACTGCATAGGGCAGAACACCCAACCAAGTACAGGAGAAATGCAAACAGCTCTCAGCTATTCACAGATTAGTAAACTCATTTATACACGAATACAGAGCAAGTTTTACACGTGACTAGGTAATGCAAGTAAAACAGCCCAGTATCTTCAGTACTTACATAATGAGTAATTGCAAACTCTTGCCAAAATGTCTAAGTGCAAGACCACAGACCACTCTGCAATGAAGCACGTACTGTGTCTAATAAAGACACTTCTCTCATACCACAAAGTGTTGTATCTTAGCTGATATCTACACAAGCACAACCATTTTGAGATCAACATATTTTCACAGTCTCACAGAATGTGCTGAGCTGGAAGGAACCTGCCAGCATCAAGAACNCCCTCCTGGCTGCCAAGGCACTGCTGGCTCACATCCACCTTGCCATTGACCAGGACCCCCAGGTCACTTGCTGTGGTGCTGCTTTCCAGCCTCTCATTCCCCAGTCATCCAGGATTGCCCCGTTCCAGGTGTAGAATCTGACATTTTTCCTGGCTGAACTTCATTTTAACATGTTATCCTCGCCAAACTGACAAAAAGCACAAGGCCCTGGTGAAAAACGGACTTCAGACAAACACTGTGAATTAAATCTGAATTATCTTTTGTTGGTTAGATCAGCACCTTCAGGATGACAAAGTGGCATGTACAAGATACCTCTGAAGTATGAGATGGCAGCAAGTCTTCATCTAACTTCCTAAATTTTGTAACACTATTGAAGATTGGCAATTAACTTAAGAGCCTGCCAAGATGTTTGAAGTGCCTGAATCTACAGTTAATTCATTCTCCTTCTAGACAGCAAAAGGTGTGTTTTGGTCCTACTATATGAGACACCAAATAGAATGAACTGGAAAGCTATCAAGGCAAGTAGCCATTGAAATATTCTGCTTTCCTCATTTAAACACTGAGCATTTTCTTACTAAGTACCACAAGTAACAAACGGCATCACTAGCTATGCCAAACATTAAGAAAAAACATACTATTTTCAAGAATAAGTTAGCAAGAAAAATATGTTAAATCAAAAGGAGGTAGAGAATATTTTCAGTAGAAGGCTTGAAAAAAACCTGTAAGCTCCTCCAATAGTTTAAGTGAGCACTTATTTTCCCACCATACAGATAACTCTACTTCCAGGGCAGAGCCCTGAACAGCTGCACTGACAACTTACAGGAAACATCAACTCACCATTTAGTTCCCATCTTCTGAAAAAGTAGAAAATTTACCCAGTAACTGAAAGGACACCATGAATTTTTAAAATCCAAGTAAATCAGCGAGCCCAGGGTTAATGGCCATTTCATTACTCCCTGCAGTGTGAGCTATCTAACAAATCATTAGAAGAATGGAGTTTTTACTTTATGCCTGTTACTAGGTAATTCTAAAAAACCAGCTTTAGTGGTTCAGTGTACATCTAAAAGACATTGGACAACACTGCCTGGGATCCTCACTTAGAAAGAAGTTTCTTGCATTTGAACTTGATTTTGGTGAGTCTCACAGTTTTCTTAAAACATTTTCTTTAAACACTTCTGACCAGGTAGAGCATTAGCTGTAAAATAATGCAAGCAAGAACACCCTAGAGACTGATGGAAGTGAAGAACATGCTTAGACAGCTGTCTCATGGGCTGTGACATCACCAAACACATAAAACAACTGAGGTTACCAAATCATCATATATTCAAGTGACCTCCACTGTCAACACAAAAAGAGACCTGCTTACCAAATCTGATAATCAAGTGATATTTGGGGCTTTTTTTAAATTGTAATGCAGAAAAATGAAGAGCTATGCATGTATTTTTAGCGCTATGTATAGACTGAAAATCAATGGCTAATGCATGTCCCAATTAATGACAATCTCTGACAAAGCAAATACATCACCATTCTTGTTAAAAAACCAGCACCATCACCACAACAAAAAAACTAACGAAAAAGGGGGGACACAGCCAAGACAAACTTCCTACCCTATGGCAAGCCATTCAAATACAGCTCTGTCCAAAGTCAGTCAAAAATTCTAATAGCCTGATCTACACTGAGTAAAATCAGAAACTTGACAAATCAAGATTTTTTTTGCCTGAAGAGCATTACACAAATATTTTATCTAAAAGAAAGTGGAACATGATTGCAGTACTAACTCACTTTTTTTACCACCTTCTTCATCACACACAGAACCCTCTAAACATTTCCTTTGCCTATAGTTAATATGGAAAAATGGAGGCAGTCACCGGCTTGCAATACTGACACAGCCAAGTTAATTCAAACAAACATTGCTCATTATTTATGAATAGTCATCCTCAACAAATGCCCGTAATGGAAGCAGGGGAAGATCTAGGATAAATTAATACCACTACACAAACTTATTAAACAAAACTGTGATGTTATATATATGCCATCCAATTATGATCACTACAGTGATGACAAATTTGGAATGATAGAAAATAATTATTTTCTGCCATGTCAGAAACAGAAGCATTGCCATGACATACTAATATCCCCAGTATTTTTATAAGATGAGAAAGAAAATAACAGAACCACTGGGGAATTTGATCTATGAAGAGATTGCTTATCCTTTGAAGTTTGGTATTTTAGATGAGTCATAAAATACTATCTGCTATCATGATTTGGTACTTTCCAATTCCTGCAAGTATCTGTCTATTTCAAGTAATTATTCTTTCAGAACTCTGCCAAACTGTCATCCATGGCCTTTAAGAAACTGTTTTCATAGGTACATTCATTTCCGCAACTTAGTGTTTAAGCAAGTCTTTCTTCAAGCAGTACACGAATTTGAAAGACAAGATGACCACACTGGTTTCTCCAGGTAATTTCAGGGTCACAGAGTTAAAAGCCTCTATATAAAAACTGCTAGCCCAAAGTTCATTGATCAGCTCTTTACTGGCAAAGTAGCTCATCTACTGTACCTTTATTAACAACAGCAGAGGCTCTCCAATTTTGCTAGTCTACTCTATTAGTGATAGTACACTCTAAGCTCTAGAATAATTTTGGCAATTTCTTAGATGCACCAAATTTTCTCATAATCACCCTACAGCTGTATTATATTAGAAAAAACACCCCTTATTCAAATAAATTTTGCTTTTATTTAGTTGCAGTAAAAAAGTTTATCTTGCCCTAATAATAAAACCTTCATTTTAAAACCTAGAGAAATTTCTGTTCAATCTGGTTAAAACATTTATCTTGTGCAAGATCAGCCTCCTCACACCCATCACACTTCACTGTTCATTCATACTGGTTTACACTTTTAATGGCACTTTTCACTGTCTCTAGAGAATACACAGGAGCTTTCTGACTCAACAGCCACATCCAGTCTGAAATACCAGAAGTCTCACCATACTTCTCAAGATGCACTTTGTTTTTGACACCAAGACCATCTGTAAAAAAGAACTGCGCTCAAACAACAGAAGTATAAGAGTGTAACACATTCCAAAATATTAATCTCTGTGGCTCTGTACAGAGAACATAATTCATGCACTAAAGAACAGGAAATAACTCACACAGTATCCCTGAGGTATTCCATTAAAACAACACTATTCTGTGGTCTTACAGAGACCACATGTTTCCTTTCTGTCATGTCCTGCTAAGATCACTTGTGTCACGTCAGAAGAAAAAACTTAACTTTTCCACTGGTACACAAAGGAGGAAAAACCCCCAAACACAGACAGCTCAACTCTTGAATCAGAAGGTGCGTGATCCTGAAATTACATCAGTAGTTTTAAACCTGCTAGACCCTAAGCTGCATGTCTAAGAATACTAAAGCTCTGCCTTAGATGCACAGATACAAAACTTTTTGTAAAAATCAATGATAAGAGATGGTGGCAACACCAGTAACAATTTATTTGTCTTAAACATTAAAAAAAATCCTAAAGAGACATTAATATACCAAGACAGTATTATTACTTATAATGCTCACAGTAATATTATTTATTACAATATGGTGAGGGTTTTTGGTTTGTTGGGGTTTTTTTAAACCATGTTTACATCTAAGACTACAAAAACTAAAGAGGGGAAAAAATTAATGAAAGCTGTCTTTGCTATTCTTCACATCTCTGACAGCTTTTACACAGCATCACTTGTTCCTTGTTTTTCCCTTCCTATGAATGAATTTTCAGATTCTGTTGTCATGTGACAAATACAAAAAAGCAAAAAGCACACAAAAGTTACAAAAAATACATTTACTATAGAAGTTAGGAACGAAATTCAAAGCAACTTGAAACTTAACATTTGTTTTCTAATTTATAAAGGAACATAAGTAGAATCATGAATAAAGTTTACAATTAAATTATATCCTATCTCAAATATAAGAATTTCCCCACATACACAGACTACACTAACTTAAGTATGCTGATTGCTAAATCAGTTCAAGTTTCTCACATCACGAGGTACTACAGAAATACTAAACCTTTTTGTTACTGTTTCTATTACTTCAATATACATGTAAAGTTCTTCAATTTTTTTTTTCTGCCAATTGCAGTTATCAGCCACTACCTCTCTACAATCACAACATAAAAAAATATTATTAGATGGTTTAGATGTTTCAAGATTTGAGAGACTGCATCACAGAAAGTCTCTACAAAGAGAATAACCAGAGGTTTAAGGAGACAAATCTTATTCTAATTAGCCTATAATTAGACTGTTGCATTAGATGCAACAGTGCTGGTTCAAGATAAATAATTATTTAGATTTTATACTGACACATACCACATCATCCTGAAGTCCCTAACTAATGCCACTACAGAAACATTAGCTAACCAAGTTACCATCTCTCTACTGTCTACTCTCTATTTTCACAAGGTCCATATACAAAATCCACATAGCTAGAGCTGAAAAATTAATCAAAACCTTCTAGCCTATCTACATATGACAACTATCCTTCATTAAAAGCAACATTAAAAAATTAAAAATTTCAATAAACTTGAAATATGTATTACAAAATACATAGAAGGTGAAAGTGGTAACTTTCCCATGTGTAGCACATTGAGTAACTGAAATGGACAAGGAGAATTGCCAGTCTCCAACACTTAAAAAGTTACGCTGTTTCCCAACTTAACCAGCAGTGGACAGTTCACCTCATGTTTATGCAGACACATGCACAGAAGAGGCTCTCTTTTGCTAAACTAGGAGTACTGGTAAACCCCTTCCCTCACACCTTTAAATCCAGGCAAGAAATTAGTAACCATTTCCTGGAGCAGGACTAAGTATCAGAATACATACAGTATATACAAAGGCTCATTTTCATGAGATGTGTATGAATCTTAAGGGAATTAACTTGAAGCAACAAATGAAATTTGGAATAGTCAATTTTCCACTCAAGTACTGACCAAGGAACAAGAGAAAGAGTAGAAGAGTTATGAGATTTACAGATAAAAACAATTCAGTGTTAAAACACAAAGTATCTCCATGGCAGTCTTGAGTCAAGCAAGACCTTTCAGTTTAACCAGCACACACTGCTAACGTGGCTGTAACTTAAAGTAAATATAAATGTAAAAGTGTTCTCCAGCCCTAAACTCAAACCAAAACTCTTTAACTTCCACTTGCTCCCAGTAGAAAATTCATGCTGCTCTGAGTCCAGGATGGCTCCAAAGTTACAAAGGATCACTACAAAACTAATTACAGTTTTCCGTATCAGTAAGGTCTCTCAGGCAAGATGCAAAGATTTCCAAGGTTGTATTACTGCTTTCAGACCTCTGCTACCTCCTGCGTATCTTATTGTCAGTTACTTGTTTATACAAAGTCATCTCAGGTAATAGATGGCCAAAAGGTAGTATTCTGTTTTATTGCACTTTATTACCTCTTCTATGGGTAAGTTGCATTTATTGAAAACACAATCTAAACATTCTCCTCCTCCTCCCATTACATCATACGTGTACACACATTTTGCAATCATGAGCAAAAGCAATTCTTGTCATACTTTCCTTCAGATTTACAGGCCAATAATGTTAACCCGTGGTCATGGGAACCACCCCTGACTGCAAGAAACCCACAAGAACGGACCTAAAGAAACTTGATCCACCTATGCCCTAGCACAATCTATGCAGGAGAAACCCAACTAAAAATGCAACTATCAATAGTTTGTCAGAGTTCACAAACACAGAGTGAGAACTAAGGGCCTGAACTGTCACAAGGTCAACAAACTAAGCTTCACTACTTGGCTTTCTTACCTACAGGTATTTTGTTCCTTCGGAATTTCTTTGTTTGCTTGTTTTGGTTTGGGAGGTGTGTGTGTTGGGTTCTGTTTGTTTGTTGGACTTGTTTTTTAACTTTCTTTTTAATTAGGAAAGGAAAAAGATTTAAAGAAGATTTCATTAAATAAAATCATGCTTTTCTAAACTGCTACTTTCTACTACTGCTCTGAGCATACAAGTCTAACAAGAATTAGATTATTTTCAAAATTAGCAAGAGAAACTGGCATTTTAATGGTACACTCTAGACATCCTTCAAAAAATGAACGACACTGTGCACATGTATACATGCAAATGCTTGTATCAACACATAAATATGGAAAAAATACACAGCATATCTACATATACCATAAATAAATGTATAAAGTAATCAATATTTATTCATTGCTGTCTGTTTCTCAGGAGGTAACATGCCTTTAATCAGACCTAGAAGCAGAATACATGAATAAATGACTAATCTTACATACAAGGAAGTTTTCTCTGTTTCCCCCAACATGCTCCATAACCGTAGAGATTTTCCTAAGAGATTAGGATGGATATTCAACTTCCAGATGTTACACCACTGCAATTGCAGTAAGAACTGTGCATGCTTAGAAACAACTGCAAGTCCAAATTCAAGGCCTTAGCTACGGTTCGCTGCTTTCTATGGTAACCTAACAGGTAAGTCAGTAGTTTACTTCTAGTTTGTGCTGAGACAAAGGAAAAAAAGGGGAGTAGGAAAAATAAGACATAGTAGGCACACTCAAATACACAGATTAAGAGCTATTCATGACCCACTCCTGCAAATCATATAGAAGCAACAACTTGTTCTACAAGAAATCTGGTATTTGTAGTGTGTGCTCAAACATTCCCACTGATTTAATGATCTCTACATCCCTCTCAGCAGTATCTTCTTTCTCATCACAATATCAACTGCTTCTAGCCTCACCCACAAGCCCCTCAATAACCTTCTATTCTGTTTAGGGTCACCTACACATTGTCAGTACTCACGTCCTTCTAAGTCCTTCTCATGTGCCCTGTCAGCCAGACAAAAACCCAAAAACGTCCCTGCTATGGCTGGTTTGAAGTCACACACAACAGATAATAGCTAAAATCATTATGCTTCCCCTCCCTGTTTCTCAGAGGACACTGATCATAGCTGCCCCCATCTCCTTTTGAATTTTCAGTAAACTTCAGAGAGCTCAAGGCTACTAAGTTCAAATTTCTGGTCAAATTTCTGGTTTATTATGTTATTGGTTGTACTGACACAGACCTACTTAATCATTAGACCAACTTATTTAAGAAACACTGTTATTACAACCAACTACAAAGTAAGACACCTCCAACTTTGCCTTTAAAATAGTGCCAATAAGCATGATTTAGTAGCATAGAATCACTAAATGGCTTGGGTTGGAAGGGACCTGAAAGATCATCCAGTTCCAACATCCCTGTCACAGAGGGACACCTCTGGCACCAGGTTGCTCAAGGTCCCCATCCAGCCTGGGCTTCAACGCTTCCAGTGATGGGACATCCATAACCTCTCTGGGCAACCTATTTCAGCTTATGAACGTCCTGAGACAAATGCAGGATTTTACATTCAACAAAGACCACAGTCATGTTTGGAATGGCAGCCAAACTTTAAGAATTGGTCAGAGTTTAGTATCTAAAACAGAGGAAAAAAAAAACCCTGTCTCCTTCTTGGATTCATAAATCCAAGCTTTATGCATAAAACCCTTGAGTTTCCATCAGTACACAGGTCATAACAAGCACTATACAGACTCCAGTCTGCACAAAGCAAGCCATGCTTTTAAGTACAAACCAAAAGTCATTCTGCCAGTTTAGCCAAGCCTCTGCTATACACTGAAGCCCCTTTCCACTAGACAAAAGTTATTTTCCTTTACTTTCTGGTCCAACAGTGCTGCTCTTGCTTATTCCTGAGTGAAAGCAAGGTCTCTTCCTCAAATATTTACGCCAGTCTCTTAAAACATGAAGACTTGCCCTTACCTCTTCTCTCTCTTCACTCCTTTTCTTCTCTCAGTGGAAGTTAGACAAAATATGGGACTAGGAAGAGAAAAAGAGTGAGTGGTAGAAGGGAAAAAAAGGTAAAAGCAGTTACAGAAAGAATAAGAATTAGTTTATTGAACAGAAATCTATAAAAGAAGCAGTAAGCAGAGATATACTAAAGCACACCATGCTTACAGATTTTAGGCTTTCTATCTGCAGAACTCAACATCCAGGACTGAAAATTAACTGCCAATTGCTTGATGTCTGTAAGTTTACTATACATTTGCTGTACTTCTGAAAATAAATCACACAAGAAAAGGCCTAGCCATTCAAAAACCATTAATTATTTGAGCTAGAGGGCCAAGGAACTGTAAAATACAAAGCAAATACAGCATATGAAGAGAAGAAAAATTATTTTTTCATAGCAATATTGCTTATTGCTTGGAGAAGTATATATTAGCTACCTAACACTACCCTGTTACAGTCTATCACTCAGAAATGTAAAATGCCTTTAAAGGAAAATTCAAAGGCTAAGAACACTAATAAAGTAGTTTCCCAGTAAAAATACCTTGGCTTTATGTCATTTTTTGGCATCAGCTATTTTACTGCAAATGATTATTTCTGCATCTAGCACAAAATGATAAAAAAGCTGTTGATTAAACTTAGATGAACTGCTTGTATGTGACTTAGCAATAACTCTTGACTCTGTTACCTTACACTATTATTCTTGACAAACATCCTAAAATATAAAGGCTTTCTGCGAGTATATACAGTCCAAATTGTGTAAGAATATCCTAATTCACATCTACAACTGTATGGGCTATGTCTATTTACTTTTTATTAAATATAACAATATACCTCATGGTGGTTCAGTCACCAATATTCCTCCCAACAAGTACAGATTTTGGGTAAAAATACGTGGCTGAAAACAGATACTGGTATTGCTTTCAACACTATAAACATTTTGTGGGCTTCATGATACCAAATAAACTAATTAATTTTTTCTAAGCTGCTTAATAATACTTGGGAGCCTACTGTAATTATTAGCTACCTACTACAGAAGAAGTAAATTCTTTTGACTTATTTCAAGTCTGACTTCAGCTAAGCATATTTTTGTTTTGATATGTTTTCATTTATGTAATCTCAAAAACTAGCTCCTTCTTTTTATCTGTGGCATTTGATTTACCTAAATAGCTCAACAGTGCTTCTACTTTTACTCATGGAAGCAATTTGTAGACATTCACCTAACTGCTACACTTATGCCTAGGAATCTAAACACAAGCAAGTCAGAAAGTCACACTCTTTCAAACACAAATTTTTAATTCTTTCTGGCAGTTAGAACTCCCCTGTGTAATTTTAACTACAGTTCAACCTGGACTGTATCTTTTGGTAACAATTTGGCAGTATTTCAACGTTCTTTACAAAAACTTGGGGAAGATACTGGCAAGAAAAAATGAGGGAACAGATGGAGGGACTATTTCATGTTCAAGGACACACAAAAAACCACAGAAGTGTAAGATCAAAAGATCCTTCCTACTTTCAAGAAAACAAAACCAAATTTATTTTCAACTGCAAAACTGTATTATATGGGTTAAGAAATGCTTCATTCCATGCATTTAACTCCACAGCTTTTTTCAACAGAGGTTTCAGAATGCTTTTCAATTGTAGTAACAGAGATATAGAATACCTGATCTTTAAATAAATACAAAGAAATTCTGCTCAGTGATGGAAGCTCAATAAACAGCTTCAATTTTCACTACTACGACCACATGGAAGGGAACAAAAAGCAGTGTTTGGCTTTTGTCTTTCAGCACAAAAGATACCACTGGAAAGTAAGACAGGGAACAAGCATTTAAAAGAACCCCACAACACAGCCATTCATAAAAATCCTTCATAGCACTAAAGATTTGCATCAAATATTCCTATCCTAAGCAGAGTTTTTAAAAAATCAGTGGAATTGCTTGGAAAGGTGTTGAGGGAAGAACCTTACCCTTATCATCAGTAAAATAATAATAATAATACAGTATTGTTTATGGATTATATATAAATATTCATGTTTCTTTCACAGTTCTAGAATGATAGGTTTGGAAACCAAAGGAGACATGCAATCACTCTGTACCTTCCTCAAAAGTTGTATGTAAGCTGCTGTAATTCTCAAGTCTTCAGTTTGAGCAGAACTGACTAAAGCCACTCCTTACTGGAAAACTTTCTTCAAACCAATGGCTAAAGCAGGATTAACTGCCTACACTCTAATATCATCTGTCTTGTGATACTGTTTTCAACTCAGGCCCATTATAATCATTCTAATTAGAAGTCAGGTCCCTCTGTCTACTCAAGGCCAACTAAGAGCATCACTGACTGTCAAAAAGTGTTTTCAGCCCTATCAATCTAGAAGAGTTAAAGAGTAATGAACACCAAACCATTTTAAATATCCAGAACTCCTCTGAGGTAAAAGGTAAAAAAAAGACCCTAATCTACCATTCTACATAGAACTTCAAATTCTTGAGTGGCAAACACAGGCTATTAGTTTTACCCATTTCTGTGACTGATAAATAACTGCTCTGCACAACATCTTTAACTCTGAAATGGAGAGACATGAACCTGATGGATGGACCATTTGGTGAATAAGGAGCTGGCTGCATGGCTGCACTCTGGATGAGTTGCAAGCTGCCAAGCTCGATGTCAAAGCCGAGGCAAGTGATGAGTGCCCTTCCTCACAAACTGGTACTGGGACCAGGGCTGTTTAAAATCTTTGTTGGTGACATGTATCAAACACTCTCAGCAGGTCTGTCAACACCATGAAGCTCTGTGGTGTGCCCAACACGCTGGAGGGAAGGGAAATCATCCAGATGGACCCTGACAGGCTGGGCCTGTATGAACCTCATGAAGCTCAATACAGCCAAGTGCAAGGTGCTGCATCGTGTCAGGGAAGCACAAGTACAGGCTGGCCAGAGAATGGCTGGAGAAAGAGCCCTGAGGAGGACAGAGGCTTGCAGGGGCTGGGTGGTGAGCAGCACGACACAACTAGGCAGTGTGCTCAGCTCAGAAAGCCAACCATGCCCTGGGCTGCATCAAAAGCAGCGTGAGCAGCAGCAAGGGAGGTGATTCTGCCCCTCTACTCCGCTCTCAAGCAATCCCACCTGCAGTTCTTTGTCAAGCTCTGTAACACAAGAAAGAAGTGGACCTGTTAGAGCAGATCCAGAGGAGGTCACAAAGATAATCCAGAGGCCTAAGCACCTCTTCTATAAAGGCTGAGAAAACAGGGGTTATTCAGCCTGGAGCAGAGAAGGCTCCAAGCGCCTCGACGGAGCATTTGAGTACCTAGAGGGGGCTCATAAAAAAAGAGAGAGTGACTTTTTACACGAGTAGCTACTGATAGGACAAGGGGGAACAATTTTAAACAAAAAGATGAGAGATTTAGATTAGATGGTAGGAAGGAATTCTTTACAGTGAGGGTGCTGAAGCACTGGAAACAGGCTGCCCAGGGAAGCAGGGCACATCCCACTCCCTGCAGTTCAAGGGCAGACTCCGATGAGGCTTTGAGCGCCCAGGGCTGGTGGAAGGTGTCCCTGCCCATGGCAAGGGCGTTGGAACAAAGTGGTTGTGAAGGTCCCTTCCAAGTCACACCATTATGTGATAAGGGGGCCAACAACAGATTGTATGGCTTCCCTCTTAAGTTGCAATATAAAGTACAATAAAGTCATTAAAATTTAGTCTTATCATCTTGTCTTTGAACTGGATGGCAATTTACTTTTGTGATGAAGATATAAAAGTGAATGATTACCTAGATTATGATGGTATAAAATACAAAAACCACAACTACAAATGAGAGTAAAATAAAAAAGCTTTCCTTAACCTGAGCCTGCAATATGAAATTTCAGTATCTACACTATCCAAGTGCTAATTTCAACTCTAAAACTGAGAGCAATATTATTTTGGCAAGTGCCTGATTTGCAAACTTGCTGGTACCTTCAAAGTCTCACTTAGGTTTTTACAGCACTGGATCTCCATCTAAGCAGTGCATGAACTATCACATAAAACAAGAGGTAGCACTCTGGTAATACAATATGCAAAAGTAACAAACATACTTGCACAGGATATACAATCTGTGTGCTACTACAATATATTCCTCACATGCACTTTTGAAACACGTAACTTGAATGGACACTGATTTACTGTAGCTCTTACCCATATTTTAATTTTGAAAAATAAATATACAAAACCACTTAGGCATGTTAAAAAAATATACTCTGTGCAGTAAAATGGTCTGTCTTCAAAGGTTTACAGATAACCTTATTAAAATTTTCTAACAACCAACGCAGCTTGAATCTTGCCTGTTTCATTAATACATTAAGATTTTCAAGAGGAAATAAAAATAATCTCAATATCACCAAGCAAGTATATGAAACCTTGAAAAGGTTTCTTTTAAGTACTTGTTTGTTATGCCTTAAAGGTTAACAGCAGTTCTTCTTTGAACACAACTACAGCAGGTTTTTTTCTGTAATGTGAAGGTCATGATCAGAATTCTGGATCCTCAAGGAGATTAGGTTTTGTGGGTACAACTCTTTGTTTACCAAGAAAATGTGAACACTGAAGTAGATAGAAATACCCATCTTGCACCATTCAAAAGACCACTACAATTAATATTTTAAATAAATAAAATTTAGAAGCACAGAATTGAGGGTTTTTCCCCAATCCACATTCCACACTGTGGAAACTTTCTTCCTCCCCAGAGATGCCATTCTCAGCAGTAAATCAGAGCTATTTACACAGTGGAAACACTTAAACAGTGTACCTGTTGAAAAAACACTGTCCAACAAAATCTGCTTTGGAGAGATTCACAAATGCTCATTTGTAAGGAAGTCATGAGGCCAATATCATAGATGCACCTCTTTAGGATCCCTGCACAAGTCTGAATTGGGTTCTATTTTATATCTTCCCCCATCTGTATCCCTCCCACTAAATTTTGTTAGAATGTCACGTGACAACAGCAAAATACTTTCATTAAATCTTCATTTACATTAATCTAGTTAGAACAATACCACAATTCCACAATTACATACACCACCCCTTAACTCAGTCCCACAAATAGTCCTTACTAAAATTAGTATTAGCATGCAGGCAAAATGAAGACTGTCCTTAGTCAAACCAAGATCAGAACCTGAGAAACGTTCAGCCTTCAGTGTGACACTGATTTCTGTATTTCTGCTGCTTTCCAACAGAACTTTAATAGTTGTGTATGCTGAAACTGTCCAAGAGAAATCAGGAGCTGCATTACCTCAAAGTAACCTGAAAAGGTAACTAAGAGAAACTTTCCCCAGATTCAGTCTAAAGAGTCAGTATTATTTCTCCTCTGGAACTTCCCAGGGGGCAGAAACACTCACCCAAAAGGCTAAGTGACAATTAAGCAAATTTTTCCTTTAGATACGAAAAACTTCAAGATACATAAATGGTTTCATAACTCCAATCCATACTACTACATTTATAACACAATGTTTGTGGAACAGAAACATGTCTGAAAAAAAGAAGGCATTTAGATTTCAACCCTTCCCTCTTTCAAGAAGTATGTATTAGTTTGGGGGACAGGGTGGGTATTTCATTCTTTATGAATATATAAATAAAAATATCAATGGAATCAAAAAACTGAAGGTAGAATTTGTTTTGTAGTCTCATCTCCTTAAAACAAATCTGTTTTTACAAATGGAGAAACTGAGTCACAAAGGCAAACTGACTCATTAAAACTCATACAGGAAAACTCTGGAAGATCTCTAAATTCCCAAGAGGTTCTTAGTGTATAAAATAAGCTGTAAAATTTGAAAACGTGTATTCTTTGGGTTATTTCATTACCCTCCCCCAAACACTTTTCATAACATGTACAAAGTTATTTTCCTCTAATTGTGAATCAGATGCCTGCTTGAGAACATGACAGAGACCATGAAGAGCTGCAGACTACAAAGCATCAAGAACAGGAGCTTTCAACTGAAGGCAAGGAAAGAAAAGGCTAAAGGTTTCCATGAAGGCCCGTATACTCCTAAAAGTTTTTTCCATGTGCTTTTAAATAAAGAGAGTAAGAGCTGGTTGAGGGAAAAAAAAATGTATTTGTATAAACAGAGATGATGGGAGCATGTATTATCACTCAGCCTTTGGCCTCAAAACACACTAAAGGCACGCATGAATGACACCCCAACAGTCTATCTTACTGTTCAACCTCAGATATACCTCACATCCCACATCAGTGCTTCTAAATGGTATTCAAATTAAAATTCATCATAGATTGAAGACAGCTTTGCCCCTTCAATGCCTCACTTTTGATTGCTTAAATCCAGAAGCTTCTAAAGCTATACTGGAACAGGAATTCATATCTCATTAATTTAAAGGACAAGATTAAAGATAGGCATTAAAAAATGTGAATATTTATTTTTTGTTATTGTTGCTTAAAACATACAATTTGCAGCCTCTATAGTATGTATCAGAGTACACTAGACCAACTACCAAATAATGAATCCTTGTGACCTCCCTTCCCCCCACTCACACATATTTATAGTGGTGATACTAAAAGGTTCATATTTCATTTAGGAAAAAAACTAGACGTTACAAACCACACCTTCCCTCAGTACTTGTCTGTGTATTATGACGTATACAAATTATATAGCAATATATAAAATCAATTGAAGAAAAAAATGTAATGCCAAGATTACATGGCAGCAGAAGAAATTCTGTGCCTTTAAATAAAGTAACAGGTTATAATCTCGTGTGCATTATTCCCTGAAGTTCATTTTGTATTCTCAAACTACGAATACGTGGATTTACTACACCCATGTCCAGTGAAGGTATTTCCTGGAAGATGAACATGACGTTCACAAATGTGTTTCCACAAAAAATTCAGCCTAGTGATCATAATCCACTACTGGCGTTGATAAATATTACTGATTTTATGTCGCTAGTAGGACAGACAGTTGTACAGTATCGACCGCAAACGCAGGAGCTTTTCCAATTTACTAACCTGACACACGTATTACCTTACAGCACCAATACACACCCCTCGAAGGAGCTGCTTGAGTCTGTTGCCTCTGCTTCCACCCCCCTTTTCCCCGACAAGAGTGGTCTCGTTCACTTGCCTTTCACACACATAACCAATAAAATTAATCAGCTGGAACACAGCATTTTTAAATCGCAGTAAAGCCAAGAGATGTTTTGTACGTTATTTGAAGGGAACAGTCTTTTCATTTAAACATAGTAAGACACTAATATGCTGCAGACAAACGCACTGCATGGGGTGTGGAGGACCCGAGCTGATTAGATTACCACAACATCAGCCTGAGGCCGCCATTTTTAGAATCTCTAAAGGACAAAAGAGGGAAATTAATAAATTTACTCTACATTTTTTTAAAAGTAACTTTAAAAGTACAGTGATGATAACCAATTAATCATGCATTGCAAGTACTGCCACGGATATCTCCTGCTTTTCTCTGATCTGAACCCTGAGTAACAAAAATGCTTCGTTATTATTCCTTTAAGCTACTGTAAATAAACAGACTAAAACATTCCTAAATCTAGATGAAGCACTGAACTTCTGCTTTTGACGACACGTAGTATGTACCATTTTAGGGACCTCAGGGCTTTCAGACACCACACATTGCCTAATAGCCGAGTATGGGGGAATACAGGACCTTTATAATCAGGCTATATTATGTTTCTCTACCCTATTTAGTAGTACACAGTGAACCGTTTGTTTCTCTTCGCCTGTCTCTGCAGCAATACGGTCTAACCCACCAACATTTACTGCTTCGGGAAAGAGATTGAAATATGCCACCCAGGGAACACGAACACCGCCTGCAGAAACTAAAGCAAGAAAGGGGTGCACCAGTGTAACTACTTACAGCCTCGAGAAAGGGGGTGGGGAGAATGATCCCCTTTTAAATTGGCACAGAAACTCCTGGGGACAGCTCTCCGTTTGTCCAGGTTACACCACGAAACGGAGATATTAACAGAGAGGCAGGCAGGGAGGCGGGGGTGTGGAAGGCAAAGAGATTAGGCCTATAATGAGCCATTTTAGTACCACAAAGCAAAAATATACAGGATGGAGGAAAAGAATAAGCTTTCCCCAGCTTCGTAAAACTCAATACGCAGTCCCAATAACGCACAAACCCGTTCTGAAAACCGCCAGCCCAAGGAAGCCTATGTTGTCACATAATAGCTCTTTTTGGCTCATTTTCCAAACATAATGCATAAATCTGGCGTAACTGCCAAAAAATTCTCCTCAGCTCCTCCAGTTACAGTAACCCGCCATATTCATAAGATATAGCGACAGCCTGCCATTTTTTAACCAAACCTCACAAAAGGAAAAGCAAATTCAAGACAACTTAAACAGAAATTAAACATATTTCAGGGTGGGAAGGAGTTATACTCGCACCGAAGGCAATGAGACATTCCCGTCGCATTTCACTCCCTTTTCCCAACCTCCCCCTCCCCCAAAGCACCCACAGCAGAATATGCTGGTAATAACCAAAGACTCACCTGTAATGGTCACAGGCCAGGCAGCAGGACCCCTCAGCTGAGCCCCTTCTCTATCCCAACCAAAACAATGCAACAGCCCCACTGCGGATATCCCTACCCTAGGTAGGACTCAGCCCTCAGTAGGCTTTAGTTAAAGAAAGAAAAGGGAAAGAGGAGACCCCCCCCTCCCCCCAAACCTAGCTCAGTGCGCAGAACCCTACAGGGACCAGCTCAAAGGCGCCTTTGCCCTGGGACCTGTGTACAAACCCCGCTGCTGCCGCCGCTGCTCCCGTGCCTCCCTCCCTCCAGCCTCCTACGCTCCCTTCTATGTCACTGCCTCTCTCTGGGAAAATGGCGTCCGCTCTCCCCTCCCTCCCCCTGCACGGGGCTCACCCGCCCCGCCTGACAGGGGCAGGGTTACCAAGGCGAAGCCAAACAGCCGCCATTTTGCTTACGGGCTGAGAGCGCAGCCCGCGCCCGCCGAGCCCTCAGAGTCCATTTTGCAACACGCTGAACGGCTCCGGGGTCTGGGCGCGGCCGCAGACTGCGGCAGGGGCTGGGCAGGGNCGCGGGAGGGGCGGGGGCGCCGTCCCGGCCTGTTGTGGGGCCGAGTGCGGGCCGGAGCCAAGGTGTCTGAGTCAGAGCTGCATCCTCGGAGGAATAAACGCCAAAACTCCCTTCTCGGCTGCTCTCACGTCCCCAGCCTTCGGCTTCTTCCTTACGACCGTCGATGCTGTCAGCATACGTGTTCTGTATGAATCTCTAATAGCACATTTTGGGCCTAAACTGCGCGAAAAGCCGGGCAGACCCGTCGGATCTCACGCAGAAGAACTACCTGAGGGGTGGGGAAGAGGGGAGCAAGAAAGGAGCGGGAATTTTTGCAGACCTGCTCTGGAGGTTTTGACTGAAATTCTCAGTAAGAAACTCGAGGCTGAGAATCTTCCCTGAAGCGTTTANGATCTGCTAGCTGGTTGGTCGCAGAGGAGGCGGCTGTAATGGGGCATTAAGTCTGAGGGAGGAGGGGGGGCGATTAAACGTCTTGTCATCATGGCGGAGTCTATGGGTATTTTTTTCCTGTCTAACTCTTCTGTGCGTGTGTCTCTTGTTTCTTTCTCTCTCTCTTTCTCCTTAGGGCGCTTGGCTGGGGCTGCTCGCTCGGGTTCTGCCTGTTGTTGCG
>VXBB01007106.1:25415-117702 GCA_013399915.1 Illadopsis cleaveri | reverse complement strand
TTTTTTTTTTTTTTTCAGTATTTGCTGGATGGGAAGTGAAAAATGTACGTTTTCCAATCCTAACTCTTTTCTTCAAGGAAGGCAACTCCTGTTACTGTTTGGTTGAGAGTCTCATATTTGCAAAGCAATTCAATGCTAGTTCCCATGTCTTGTTCATGTATGCCAGGGTGTAAATTTAGCCACTGCTTCCAACCCAATGAACAAATTATCAGTTAAAATTGTTGGTGATATAAGGGTGTTGGTTTGTTCTATTTAGAAATGTTTCACTTTTTGTGTTCTTAGTCTGTCCCTGGGTAGATAGGATTTTTTTTTTCTTTTTACCTCCACAGTAACAATCTGATAGGGCATAAAGCTTGACTATTTCACAAATGTGCTGTTTGAGAACTGGAATGAAAGTAGAGTGTATGACTAATAGAGAAGATTCCTGTACAATAGATGCTCTTTAATATGCGTTACATAAGTAATATGGTGAGGTGGAGTTCAGTTACATAAGAACTGACTGGGGACTTGGGAGCTACTGTAAGTAGTTCATATTGGTCACATATATAGCCTGCAGGGTATCCCTGTATTGTGGGTGGAGGGGTAGGAAAACAGGATTGGATGCATCTAACAGCACTACATTTTTCCTTTGTAGGTTTATGGAGGATACCAGGAAAGAAAGGGAGAAGACAGTAATTAGTGGCAGGGGATGAAGCTTTCAAAAGTCTGTAGTCTCATTTGAGCTTTGGTTTTAAAATGTAAGCTCTGTTTTCTAAAAGAGTAATCCCCCCTTTTTTGAGTGTCAGAAGGTGACTGTCAGCTGAGCGTTGTGCCAACTGACTTCTGTGCAGACTATAAAGAGCAAGATTCTTGAGTCCTAGATTGTGCTGTGCCCTTTTTTTTTTTAATGCTTCCTGGAAATGGTGTTTGGCGGAGGCAGTTGGTTTATTGATCAAACATTAAAATGACTGGATTACTGATTCTTCCTGTGTAGGCATTATATGACACAAGGTAAATACCCCTTTGTAATGGAAGCTTCCAGAGAGGCTTTCAGTGTACAGTGATTCTTTTAACACAGCACTGATTTATGTGGGAGTTGACATTGTGACATTGGGAATACTTTGTTGCAGATGTGTTAAAGGGAGAACCTTAATTTAAACTCAAGATGAGGCAAAAAACCATTTTATTAGTACTTGCCTTTAGGCATGTGTTCTGTAATTACGAAACAGTAATTGCCTGCCTCACTGTTAGAGAATTGAGTGCTTATGTTATAGAATAGTTTATATTGAAAATCAGCTAGAATTTTAATTCTTAAAGCATCCTTTTAGGTAGCTCACTTGAATAACATGTTGCTTGAAAACCAAGAAATTAATTACTTCAAAAGTTCTCTGTGTAACTTGCAGCTTATTGCAGCAGTACTTGAATGGAGGTGTGGCTGTGCTTTTATGATGCTATAGAAAGGAAGGCAATTTTAATGAGCTGGTAGTAATTTCTTGGTTTTTTCAAGGTTTTTATTAGCAGTTCTCAGGGAAGCAGTTATCTTGAAAGAGGCAGTAGCTCTGGCAGTGTTGAAGTGCAGTCTCAAAACAATGTCTTACGCATTCTGAATTATTTGTGCTGCGGGAGATGAGTGAAAACAAAATGTGTGTAGTTCTTTGAGGCAGGGCACTTGCCCCACGGCCAGTCCAATGCAAGCTGTTTTAATTTTGAAGGAAAGAAAAGAGCTGTAACAGAGAGAGACTGGGTGAAAAATGGCGTGTAGTTTAGATTTATGGTAGTTTACCAGGGAAACAAGCAATTTCTACTGAACTACAATTTGTTCCTTAATGAGGATACTTCAGTGGGCTGGATGTTCTCCAGCAGTTGGACTTGTGGTTCTAACTTGCCATGATAGCCTGTCTGTGCATGCATGTGTGGTCTGAGCCCTTGCTAAGACTTGTTATTTAAACGCTGTTGTTTACCTTTAGCCGCACAAAGGGACTTACAGGAGTTCAAGGGTATTTAGGGGAGAAAAGAGAGAGATACTAACAGTGTAATAGATCCCACTGTGCATTAATGTCATAGTTGAGACAGTTGAAGTGCTCATGCTGAAAGATGATCCTGCACGTTTTTTCAGCTGTTCATTCTTGCTTCTGCAAGTGATCATGAGGGAAGTAGATGCGAAGAATGGATCAAACATAAGCCTAATAGTAATGGATAGTTTTCTAATGTGAATCTTCATTGTGTGGCTTGACAAACATTCCTGTTTGAACAGGAGCAGAATGAGGCACCTGCTGGGAAAATGGAGATATGCAGGTTTTAATTACTAGTGAAGTTAGGTATGCTTTTTCTCAGGAAAGCTGCAGTTATTAGGGAGTTTTGAGAGCACCTCTTAAAGGCTTTTGGCTAGTGTAACTAGAATCACTGAGCCAGGTACTCTCAAAAAAGACTACCAAACTTTGAATATATAAGTCATTGCTAGATTGACCTTCAGTTGTGGGTGGCAAGAGCATTTCGGATTTACTGAATTGGTAGCCTTTTGAAATTAAGTGAAATGTTATTCTCAACTACAGGCTAGTTAAGTGATCATAGGATTTTAGATTTAAGTTTGTTCTGTTGGAACAGGGTAAAACTTGAAATAAACTTGCTTTGTCCAGAAGTGGCTGATAATCTAATAGTTGGGATATTCAGTGAAGAATTATTTTGACAGGATGAGTTCTTAGCTAATTGTAAAAAATGATACCTGTGGGTCACAGTAGTAGCTAGCCAAATGAATTTGCATTATTTGCATGAGGTAAAAGAGTTCTAGTGGCTGACAGCTGATCAGTTTATCCACCTGGGTTGTGTTCAATGCTCAAACAGCAGTGGGACAAGAACTTCTTTGCGCAGTGCTTTAGGCTTTGTTTTATAATGAACCTTTCTGAAAAAGTTGAAATTAGTAAGGATTTCTTTTAGCACAAAAATAGATTATTGGCTGGTTCTAAAATTCTGAACAGTTGAGTTCTTCACTTAAAGAAGCAACTTTAAAGCTGTTGTGTGGCCTCCTAATCCTGGAATTAGTGGGAATTTGTGCCAGGTTCACTGCTGTGACCTTTGGGTAGTGAAGTGGGGCATTGGTTTGTTTTCTCCTTCCAGCGTGACCTTGTTACTTGAAGTAGAGTCTTTCTAATGAGATACTAATTGCTTTGGAGAGCAGTGTATGAAGGTTCATGTAGCTACTTTCATAAGTGAGGTAGTGCTCAGACATGATTATAATGCAGCACTAGCCCTGAAATGCTGTCAATAGCAGTTATTTGATGAAAATAACCAGTGATTGAATGGCTCCTGAGTAGTTTATGCACAATGGTGCTTTTTGAATCTTTAGAAAGAAAATAGGGCCAGTTCGGAGACTTGGACTGTGTCAGAGTTGGGAAATTACTGAACTGGAGACTAGGATCCCAAAAGTACAGCTGAAGGTGGTCCTTCAGAAAGTAAGAGTTCGTGTTTCTTGTAAGCTCAGAAACCTTAGCTGCTGTATTTTTATGCTTATTAAGTATTGGACAAAAAAAAAATAGAAAACCTATTGAAACTTCTTCTTGTGACTGCTCCATCTGGGAGCTTGTTAATGTGGCATGGTCATGCAGTAGATGTTACTCAAAAGTAGAAATGCAGCAGCTTTACTGCAGCAGTATATCGTGTCTCTTCAAAGGTTTAGCTTGTGAAGACTGCTGTAGGTCCTACTCAGTGTGGTCTGTTAAAACTCGAAACAGAAATACTCAACAGGCTGAGGGAGCTGGGGCTTTTCAACATAGAAAATTGGTTGGGGAGACCTCATGGCAGCCTTCCTGTGTTTAAAGGTGGCTGATGAAAAGTAGAGTGACTTCTTACACGGGCAAGTGGTGATAGGAAATGGGTTTGAACTAAAAGATGAGAGATCTAGATTGGATGTTAGGGATGCTTAGAGGATAGTGGGGCATTGGAACAGGTTGTCTGGAGAAGTTGTGGATGTCCCATTCCTGAAAGTGCTCAGAGGCAGATTGGATGGGGCCCTGAACAACCTGGTCTAGTGGAGTTGTCCATGCCCATTGTAGGAACTAGATGGTCTTGAAAGTGCTTTCCAACCCAAACCATTCTATGGTGTCTGACAGCAGAAAGGTGTACTAAGATTGGGTACCTTTTTGACATTGAGTACCACTGGTTATAGTAATGGATTTGTTTCCAGCAATCTTCAGTAGATTGGTAGCTAATGAAGCTTTCTTTTACTATTTGTTTTTAGTATTTTATCAACAGAAGTTAGTATGTTTCTGTCCAGTTGGCTGTCGTATATGGATTTTAGATTGCTATTTGATCCAGTGCTAGTACAGCTGCTATGAAGGAACCAAATAGAAGTCCAAAACTAGCTTGTGTGGCAGATAGGAGGTGTTAGAACTAGTGTGGAGGGCACAAGAACTTAAGGGGAAGTGGTAGCTGGGGAACAAGCATTAGCTTCCAGTTCTTTTGCTAAACTCCCTCCTTCCATGTTCCTGCCTTTACTTAGCAGGTTAGTCATGACACAGGACTGTCATGTGATTCCCCAGATTACAGAGCTGTGCCACTTTATTAATGCAGACAAAGCAATCCCTCAAAGAGACTATAGCTGGCTGTGATACTGAGACAGTAATTTCATCTCAAGCCTAAGAGGTGTTTTACCAGCTTTATTTCCTGGTATGTGCTAAGTGATGGTTGTGCTGCTTCATTTTGGGCCACAGTGTTTGTGGCCCAGTTTGTCAGGCTGAAGATTGTGCAGTATGGTCTTGTCTGTTGAACCAGGGTAAGCTGTCTCAAATTCCATCCAGAACAACTATGGGTCTTCTACTTAGAGATTTATTTAATAGTACTGAATGTCATTGTCACAGGTATCCTGATTTAGAAGACTACTCTTCATAAAATGAAGCTATTGCTTTTATCAGAGTGGTGCTACTTCAAATTCATCTCCAAAGCTGTGCTCCATTACCCTAGGATACATATGCTGGAGCAAGCTCATAAGCTTATAAAGGCATGCTGGGCAGTTGTGAGATCCTATTTTTAAACTGTTTCTGAGAAACACTGCTGCTTCCCTATCTCTTCATGGTCATAGGAAAGGCTATATTTTGTGCAGGAGCCACAATGTCTGGGCTCAGCTAACAGTAATTTTTGAACCTGAGTGTCTCCTCTTCAGAGATAGTAAAATTGAGCTGCGCTGACTGCTGTTGCAGAAGTGAGATGGTGGATCACTAGGAAGTAGTGGTAATGGGCTATTGACTCCTTGCCTTTAGTACAAACAATAAAAGATACAGGTATCTTCACTCCTGTGACCAGTGACAGGGATTGAGGAAATGGCATGAAGCTGAGGCAGGGGAAGTACAGGTTGGATATCAGGAAAAAGTTTTTCAGAGTGGTTGTACACTAGAATGGGCTCCCCCAGGGAAGGGGTCACAGCACCAGCCTGAGTTCAAGAAGTGTTTGGACAATGCCCTCAGGCACATGGTGTGATTCTTGGGGTGTCCTTTATGTGGCCTGGAGTCGGACTCCATGATCCTGATGGATCCCTCCCAACTTTGCATACTCTTATGATTCTAGGTCTGTGGTGCTTGACAGCCTAGCCAGACTTCAGTAGGATCCTGCTGCCTGGTATCAGAGCACATGCTTTGCTGTGTTCAGGAGAGTGCAAGAGGAGTTGAGGGCTTTAAATGATGCATCTCCTGGTGAATCTTGCACATGACAGGTTTGCTTAATCTGCAACTGATTTGCAGTAACCCACTTTCTATAATTGTGTGACACTACTGTATGCCACCTTTAAATTTTCACAAGCATTGAAAAATTGCATAAAAATGCAACTGGGTTCTGTAGGCAACTAGTATTTTAAGGCCCTTTCTCCCTGTGTCTAACGTTGCCTGCTTTGGTCTAGGCCATACACTGCATATGGGTGTTCACGTGCTCCTATGCTGGAGAGGGAATTCCAAAACTGAAGGACTGCTTCAGAGAATATGTATTATGTAGTTTGGGTCAAAAAATAAAGAATACCAGTCAAGCATTTAGACTTGATTTTGTTTTTCTCTTAAAACTGTCAGGCACGGATATTTCAAACTGGGGAAACTACTATGAACAGTAAGAAAAAATCATGCTGCTATAAAATTAATTATACGGTGCAAAATCAACATACTGAGTTCTTTGTGTCTTAGAACTCTTTCAAGACACTCCTGGGACCTTGCAATTGCTAGTGTAGGCCGAATTGATGGGAGGGAATCATAATTTCGTACCATTATTAGGACTGAGGGCTGTAGCCAAGCCTACTCCTAGGACTTGACAGTGACAGAAGTTCTAGTGTCTTCCGGTTTCTCTTTTTGTAGAACAGGCAAGCTCTTCTTCCACACTTCCCACAGATTGTGTGCTACAAATATTAGTGGCCTTTTTAAGTGCAGCTGTTGGTTAAATTAATTTGTCTTGTCTTCTGTTTCAGTGGTACTGGCTACTTAATAATCCTGTTCCCCTTTAAGTAAATTGAAGTGGTTGACAGAAACCAAGGAGAAGAGCAGCTACCTAAATTTTACCTTGTAGGCCAAGTGTTTCTGCTTAAAGGAAGGAGAGGAGCTTAGCATTGGACCTATTTTAACCTCATCCTACAGTTAGCAAAGCAGGGTGATCTTTTTGAAGGGTATGTTACCTTTCTTCTGTTTGCTTAAACATGCCCTTCAATTTTAGTAATGTAATGACACTGAAATGGGCTATAGAACTGTTAACTTGTTTAAAACAAACCTCATCAATTCCTCATATTTCTGTAGCCTAACAAGAATATACTCATACTTTCTGTTTAGTGTAGTGGCTGTGCCTTATGTTTCAAATTTCTCCTATGACTGATCCTCACAGCCTTCCAATGTAGTTTAGATAGCACTTTACAACTTAGAGGTATTGAATTGTCTACAAATGCTCCTTATATATAGAAGTGACTTGCTGAAAGGTGCTTCTGTTTGTCTGTAGATGTTGCAGTAAGCTTAGATTTTTTTTCCTGTGGCCCACCTATGTATTGAACAAAATGTCTTGCTCTGAGTGCTTTTTGCTTGAATAGCAAAAAGATTTATGTACTGATTGCAAGATTTATGTACTGATTGCACTCAGTAAAAGTAAGCTGTACACTCTGTTTTGGATGTGAGTATTAATATGTATAGAACATCTGCTGCATCTTTTTAGAAATAGCATGTTGCATTTGATCACATTTCAAATCTGAAGCCTTTAAGGGATATCTGAAGTAACATTTTATGTAGTGGGGTTTTCTTACATGGTGCAAGAATGAGTATTGTTTTAGTATTGGTATTATCCTTCTGCATCATCAGTCCCTACTACAGAAATAGATCAGCAAAGAGGAAACAAAAAACTGAACTGGGTGTCCAAAAAAGCAGTTCCAGTAGACCTTGTTTTTCTTTGTGTGTTTCTAAGATTCTTCATTCAGTCTGAATTTTGGATGTGCCCAGTTGGCACTGGAGTGAAGGAGAGGGTTTTTTACTATTAAGAAACATCTCGACTGTAGTTCATGAACTGAAATCTTGCCCTGTTTGTCATATCATAAATAAAGATGAGATGTTTCATTAAGCTCATTCACTTTTCTGTTACATGAGTTTAATGTAAGCATTTATTTTAATATGTATTTTTGAGTCCCATTAAGCAGTAGCATGTCTGACATGATACCTTTTGGAAACTCCTTTAGTTCTGATTCTCAACTGGAAATGTTTGAATGGGGACTTCTGGTCTTTCTGGCTGTTTCAAGGGAAAATAAGAATTGAATATATTCTTCTGTAATTGTGAGTATATACATACTATGTACCCAAGGTCCATTAAGCCAATTAGCTGTTTTTCAGCAGGGAAGCTAAAACAGTGAAAGCATGAAATACCAATATATGTGAATGACTGTGCTTATGATTACAGATGGCCAAAGGGAGGATGATGGAGGCCTCTACCAGTAACTACAGCTCTTTAGAGGGGTGGGTAAAACCAAAAAGTGTATTCCTGATGTTAACCAGAGAACAGTTGCTGGAATAGTGTTTTTATCAGCACTTGTAGGTTTTCTAAGCTGTTGTTCACTTAATATTTTAAAAAGGGGAACTGAAAAAAGCTTGAATTTGAATACATCATCAGTGAAAGGGTTGCCCCTAACTGGAGCAACAAGATGGACTGTAAGAAGGGAACCTGACTGAAATCTGTCTGTCTTCATTGGAAAATAAGCAGGTCTAACCTGTCGTTCTGGAACAGTGTACAACTTTCAAGTAGCTCAAGGCTATGTAAGTCTGTAATCTGCTGATCAAAGAAATTGTGAAAACAGAGGCATTGGATGCAACTACGGAATTCTGAAAGACCACTTTAGAGGGGATCTGCATGTCAGTAACATCCTTATTTCAAGCAGCCATGCTACATCCTGCATCACATGATTCCTAGCTGTTGTGCAGCAGGAAAGCTTAGGCTTTTTCCATTCATCCTCTGGAGCTCGTGGAGGGAAACACAGATTGGACTTTTATTTAACTATAACTTCCTTCCCTTTGGGAACTCATGTCTGAACTGCTGTGGATTTCTGGCCATGTGGTATACTTTGGTTTCCTGTTCATATGTGAAATTTGAGTAAGCTTTGGAGCCTCAGGGTGGAGGGGGTGACTGGGAGACTTCTTTCTATGGATGTAGAAAGTCATCCATGATTGTCTCCTTCCCCAGCTTTCTGCATGTGTACAACTAGGTATACTCTTTTTCATGATCAGGTGGTAGTTTGTATGAGCTGACAGTATAGCATGTAGGATTTATTGAAGCTTTCCTATTTTCAAACTTAAGGACTCTTTCAAAACTTCAGGTAGTTTTGCTGTATCTCAGTGAAGTTATTTCTAAATGTCAAAAGAAAATGCTGGACTGAAGGCTACCTTAAAGAATGGCAGTTTTATGCTTAAATTTTCACCTGCCAAACAGACTTTGCCAAAATCAGCTTGTAGGTTTTCCATGCAGTGAACAGATTGTGAGAAGTACATAAAGTAATCATGGAAACTGGCTGAAGAATGAGGGATTGCAGTACAGAAAGGAAGGTGCTTATCTTTAACTAGATATGCATTTTACTTTGAATCTGGTTTTGGAACTAGATGTTCATGCCCGGTCTTCTTCTGTAGCTTTTTGAAAGGGAAGAATTTCTAACCAAATCAGTCACCTTTTTAAATGCAGAACTGGAGTAAGGAAGCCAGTGAGCATGCATGCCTCGAAAATCCTGCAAATGTCCTTTCACTTAAATTTGTCTGACTAGCATAATCAGTCTTGTGTGTTACAGTGCTCAGTTACTAGGAATTTAATTTCCATGTTTATAGATAATGTTTTCTACCTTTTTGGTAATGTATGCAGTTTTTTTCCTAGCAGTTTTCTCATGCTGTTTAATTTAATTTTTTTCCGCAACATTGTACCCAACTTTATTACTGAGGTGTTTATTTCTTTTGGTTTCTAATGTGAAAAAGAAACTCTCCTAAACCTGCAGATTTTCAAGACGGAGCAAGAGGTGCTTGAAGAGGGGAAGCTAGTGCTCAAGTTCACAAACCAGAGTGGGCTTGTAGTTACAGCTTAACGGACTGGTAGGGAAAAGGCTATAGTTAGAGAGCATAGTTGGCAACAGGCTCATGTCTACCCCCAGAAAAGTTTACTTTTCTGCCACAATCTCCAGATCTGTTTGGATAATGATAAGAAGATACTGGGCAAAATGCAGGAGTTCTGTGACTGTTTGCCCAGAGTATAAATATGTCAGTCTTTGAGTGCTTGTGTGGCTTAAATGTTGCAGAAAGACTGTCTCAGTTATTTTTAGGCTGGGGGAGCAGGAAGAGTGCTTGTTTCCTGTCTTCCCCTCCCCCAGGAACCGTGGGTGCTTAATGAGAAGAAATATAGCAATCCCTGAGTTGGTTTACCAGTTCCAGTTGAACAAGGTCAGTACATTTCCTGACCTGCTTTGTGGAGGGAGTAGTACAGCCACTTTGGCAGTGTTCTCTCTTTTGAACCAACACAAAGGCATCGAGAGTTTCAACTGAAACAAGTCTGCAGTTTACTTGGTAGTTGCATCTGAATAGTCTCCAAAACAACAACTACTAAAGCTTACAACTAGAATTAGTCTCAAGTTGCTGTTATGTGAACTTTGATGCTATGCACAGGCATGACTAACTTGAGAAATCAGTGAAACTGAATACTCCAGTTCCTCTTAGCTATTGTAACATTAATATATTTAGGTAATAACTGTGAACATCTTCTCATCAGCTGTTGTTTCTCTTGTACATAGCTACAAATTCATCCTACTTGTAGGTGTTGGTACATATCCATGCTATAAAACAAAGGAATGTGATAACTTGGTAACAGCACTTGTCCAGTTCAAGCTATACCAGACTGCTTCATTTGGCAGTTCAGGGCTTTTTTGTTGCTTTGATCCATAGAGGCATAAAGAGAGCTGTAGCAGTGTCTTGGATTTTTTTCTAAGGGGAAGAGGCAAAAAATGCAAATGGTCCTGTTACTGTAAAAATTGTGTAAGACAACGTAATTGCTTCTTTTCCTGTTGTGTGAGTATTGGCAGCAGTACACAGGTGTTAACTTTGGGAGGAAAAGTGTCTGGGCCTATTTTATGAGTCTTACTGTGTTTACCATCAATGTGCACGTATGCTTTGTAAAAGTGATCACTCTTCCTGAGACAAAAACCAGTCTGCAGCGATCCACTAGGAGTACAGAGCTTCTTGGCACTGTGGAGCGTGTGCAGAACAGGCTTAGAATCACTCTGGCAAGAAGCAGAAAAACACTAGCTTTGGCATGCAGCAGTGTCCCCATGTGTGGAGCCAGGATAGAAACAGCAGGCTTGTCCTAGCATGCTCCTGCAGCAGCTACACGGAGATGTAGCTACACTACTATGCAGAGCTGTGCTTCTTCAGACTTCTCTTCAGACTTCTGTGTTTTCCACTTACTTAGTGATGGTGGTTATGCTGTCTTTGGGGATATTGGTTTGCAGTTAGGTCTAGGCTTTTGTTTCATTTAAAGTTAAGATGTTAGTAAACATGTTTTTGCTGCTTACTTTGATCCTTCCTGCTGAAGCAAAAATTTTGTGCTGGTGTTAGCTGCCTTGGGAAACAAACTGTGTGAGAGGATACCAACTGAGAATGCAATTTTTGATATCTTGAATTCTGGAGAAAATGGAGTGTCTTTTTACAGAGACTTGCAACCTCTTGCATCACTAGTTAGGCACAAGCAGTCAAATTTTAATCTGATGTCTGAATTAGTCAGTTAAAAAGACATAGCAGAGTATGTTTACTTGACTAATGAGAAAGTTAAGCAATTCCAGTTGGCTTCAAATATATTTTTAATTTGCAGATGAAAAATCAAGAATTTTGCTGCTAGTTAAACTTTTTTGTCAGTAGTTTATGGACTTGTGCAGTTTGCTCTGCAGGGGATTCCCATTTTCTAATAGTTTTATTTAATACAAAGTGAATAATAAATTAAAAATTGTGTGAACACTTAGCTAATTAAATATTGGTAGGAGTATCCCTCTCAAAAGATGAAAAGGAGCCTTTGTTATTAAACAATGTATAAATATAAGCTGAATTGGTGAATCACATGAAGGATGGGCTTAAGTCAGCATCCACTGCTTTCAGACAGTAGGGTCTGCACACTGCAGACAAGTCCTTAGTGGGTATTGAGGGATCTGAACATCAGCAGGGCTGGTGCCTTCTCCTGTTGATCTTGATGAAGTTGTAGGTAGTAGAATTGAGGCTGCAAGGTGAATCATGCTCCAGTTCTTGGTTTGATGCTTTAGAATAAAGCTTTTTGCTGCCTTTGACAGAACTCAACAAAAAACTTAGACTTAAGTTGTGAACCTTTCATGGGAAAAGAGTGGGGGGCAAAGTTGTGGTTTTAAGAAGCTTATGTTTCAAAATAAGCTTTTCACAATCCTGCTTCTGGTGAGATTGTACATACTTTAGATGTGTGAAACAGATGTGACTTCGGCATGTATCCTTTGGAGGCTAAGAGTAACATCATCTAGATATAGAAGAGTGAGCTAAATTCTTCATGTAATGGTCACCCTGAGCTGCTCTAATCTGTGTATGGGCATGTATTACTGGTAGTTGCTTCTAACTGCACCAACCACTGACAAGAAAGGAAAGAAGGAAGCACGTGGTCACAGCTTTCTGGTGGTGTTGAAGTATTGATAATAGGATGCAAGTGGTAGATTGATATATGGTACATGCAGTAAGGCTAAAGGGAGTGCATTAAGATGAAATTAGGGATTTCCAGTTAGGGAGATGGAACTGAAAGCTAGAGCAACGGGGCTGGGGAAATTGATGAGGTGAGATGATATCAAGAAGAGTGTGCTGAGCTAATCCAAGAGTAAGAGAAGCACCTATGGTGAAGGGAGCTATTTTTAGAAGCAGTGAAAGAGCAGGAAGCCTTACATGGGAACCTGCTTAAAGTTAATGTCTGTTAGCTAATGATACCTGTCATCAGGGAGTCAGTGCAGAAGTCTGGAATCACCAGCTCTGAGACAGCTGGTGGGGTTTTCAGCTTGGCCTGTGGGCTGGAGGGAGGAGTCACGGAGCTGTTGTAAGTGGTTGGAAAAAAAGACTGTAACTACTTGGGTAGTAACCCAGCTAAGTAAAAAGTGATTAGCAGTAGGGCCACGTTCATCACAGTGACTGGGGTTCAACTCAGCCTTGAAATACGGCTTCTTAATGTGCCTGAACTAGGAAGTGTTATTTTGGGGCAGTTGTGGATGTCAGACGCAATCATGGCTTGAGATGTTCTCTTCAGTTGCTCTTTACCAGTTCTGTGGGCTGTTGTTCTGATACCATAATGTAGTGCTCCATCACCACCATCATTTGTGGGACTATGCTGTGAACAAAGGACCGATGTGTTTAATAAGGAGATTACTTCTCCCTGCTCTTGTATTCAATTTTTGAGTTTGGGCTGACAGTAGACCTAAGATTAGTTAAAATAGAGGTATGATGTGAAATACATCCCTCCAGGACCATACTGCTGCAGAAACACCCTTCTGCTTTTTTTCACTGTTTAACCATGTGAGTGGATTTCCAAAACACATCAGTACCTCATGTCAGGGGCACAATTAACTAGAAACTATTGGCGTGAGGAAAAGGCAGAGATGGGGCAAAGTCTTGTTAAAGGCATATTGTTAAATATTACCATGAGATGCTCTTAGCTGTAGTTTCAGTGTTTTGTCACAATTTAACAAAACTATTCCTGCAGGAAATGAAGCAGGCATCTTTTACTGATAACAGGACAAGAAATAAATTAGGCAACAGTATGCAGCCTGTAATTACAAGCCATATACAAGCCAAAACAAGGGCTTCCAGTGGCCCAGGCAGTCTGTTCAGACTTTTCTCAACTTTCCCCTGCTTGTTTTCACAATGCTGCGAAACAATGGAGATGAGTAGAACTGGATTTTCTACAAGTGTGTGTCTTATGAGCATCAAACACTTTTAATTTTCATTTCATGGATTAAAACAATGCAATAAAATGAACCTAATGACAGAGCAAGTCCTGCTTTTTCATAGACCTTTTTCTGCTACCCTCCCCTTGCCTTTCCATGGTAACTCCAGAACCTCATGGGTTACTAGTAATGCTGGCAGAGGCTAATGTTTACAACTCAGTCTGTTTTTTGAATACGGGCTTCAGTCTTCTCTAACAAATTAAAACCAGAAGGGAACGGCAGGGAGCAGAATGGAATTTATTTCTCTTATGTGGCTTGTGATGTTAACAAAACTCTTTGGGTATTTTTATTGTTATTTTGCCTAGAAAATGGCTTGTACCTTCTTTCTGTCCAGTCTCTGTAATGTGGAAGCCTACAGCACTTACCCCAGCACACTGAAAGCCTTCACTGAGATGTGTTACTTTACTTCCACTGCAGTGACAGACCATGGTACAATCCTATTATTTTTTTTTCTTTTTTGTGGGGTGGTTTTTTTTTTCCCCAAGTTTCAAGGATCAGAACTAGTTAATCCACCCAGAAATGTTTTTTCTGCTGTTCTTGTGAAGCCGATGGAGGTGAAGTACAATTGTTCTGCAACATTTAACAGGTCTTTCTCTTTTCTCAGACTACCCTAGGTGAAAGTACACTAAAGGAAGACTTGCTGAAATCTGAAGAGGGAGACAGGCTCAGTCACTCAAACTCCAGTGGTTCCAGAATCTGTAATGTAGACAGGATAAGGATTTTTTCTGTGCAGTTAATGCTGTGCTTTTTTTGCTGGCTTCTCAGGGGGAAAGACTCAACGTGTTGAATCACAGAGATGTTACTTCCTGCTGTTATTTCCTTGCAGCTCTCCCCTCCATGACTGCAGGAGCTGTTTTTGCATAGTGCATGTTTGCTGGATATGAAGACAGAAGCCAACCAGTTCTGTGCTGAATGTAATAGTTTCTGACTCAAATTGTGTGGTAATTGTCAAAATATCATAGGGTGTGGTAGGAACTGCTGTGTCAAACATGGCTGAGGATTTATTCCTTCATAATTTGCCTAGATGAGTATAACATGCTAATCTGAATTAACATATGAATAGGGGGAAAAGATTTGATGTTTTCTAGCCACTTGAAACCTGGTTGTGTGCAAAAATAAATGTCAGTATGTTGGAGTATTCCAGGGGGTTTTTCCCACTTGGTCAATCTTAACTCCCATTCTTTCTGATTTCACACAGAAAGAGAGAAAAGCTACTTGTTGTAACTAGAAAAATATTAACAAAAAACTGTGAGCACTGGAAATGTGATAGAGCTTCAAATTACTATCAGTCTCATTAGGAATTAAAAACATGTAATCCTGGAAGTTATGGTAGTAAATTGCTGTCAAGTATTTTGACATACATACCTGCCTCATACAGCTGGCTTTCCTCATAGAAGTATTCCTAGCAACTTGTTACAGTACTGAATTTTAGTGTCAAGTATAAGATTGGCATGTTTACTATGAAGACAGAGTTTAAGAGAATTCATATGAACTCCTCTTCTTCAGCAATTGTTCTTGATAAACCAGGTCTTGCACCTCCAAGAGGCAAACAGGAAAGGGATGGAGGGGTGGTAGTCAAGTTTTCAGGCAGATCAACTCCAGCTGGAGTTCAGCTCTCTGAATGTGGAATAGTGTCAAACAGTGCAGCACTCCTGTATCCTCTTTCTTCAAAAATGACTTCAGAACTGCTGTCTTTGTGCTCTGCAGTGCTAGAGGACAGTTCTGGATGAAGCCATTTCTCTTTTGTGTTTTAACCTCTGCTGTATGTTGTCAGTCCTTGTTCAGCAAACAGTTCCTTTTGGTGGACTGTCCTCTGGTGCTGTTTGGAGAAAAGGGAAGGCGTTGATCTCTAGACGAGTATCTGAAATATGGGACTTCAAAGGGGTACCTGAAGTTGTTAATCCTAGTGACTTGGAGCATCTAGAAAAGCCACTTTGCCTGATAATCCTTCCCAGGACATTCCATGATAATGTTTCCAGTGCTTTTGAGTTTTTGTCTCTGGGCTCTTATGATCCTAGGATGTGAACTGGCACTTAAAGCATCATAGGAAGTGAAACTTCTGACATAACTTAAAAAAAGTGATCTTTAATCCTTAAATGTAGTTCTTGCTGGATTAAAATGGCTATATATTTTAATTAGGTATGGTCTGTGTGCCTAATTTGACATAAATGCTTGAAAAAATAATGTTAATGAATATTTTCCTTCCTGGTGAATGACAGATGTGTAAACTACTGTTAGACTCAGTGTGTGTGTGTGACTGACTGTTAAAGGAAAAGCATGTTTTCAGAGCGTGGTTTTTGGACTTCCAGACAGATTACACAAACTCAAGGAGGCCCAGCCCACATCCTGTGTAGAAAACCAGCTCACAGAAATGCTCATTGTTCTTCAGAGTTATAAGTCACTGTATTTTGTGCCTCCCTTATGTTTCAAAATATTGTTTGGAAAATACTAATGCAAAGGAACCACAGCAGCTTAATAAGTGCTTGGTCCTGCCAGGTACTGAGCACTGTGCTTTTACCAGAAGGCTGGGGGACTGGGATTAAAACATTAGGCTCCCTGGCTAGAGAACAAAGAGTTTGTGTTGGTAAAAGTAGCTGAGAGCATTTATCAGGTGAGTAAATTAATTGATAATTGACATACGTTCAGCCTGAAAATTGTTTGTGTGTGGCCATTCCAGCATTTACTATCTCAGAGTGGGAGTTACAGGATATGAAGTTTCCTTGGAACAGGGTGTTTTCTCCCTGACACTGATTCATCTCTGCTAGTCTTTACTGCAGAAAGAGAGAATGTGTCCACGTCTGATACCCCACCAGAAAGTGGTGACTGTTTCTGAATCTCTACCCATGCTTATTGCATTGAGTTGTGTTATTCCACCTGCAAGCTAATGGATGTGTCCACAAAGGAAGCTATCAAGTCAAAAATGGTAAAACCTGTTCACTCTTCCCTTTTTCTAACCTACTTCATCATCTTGGAGGTTATTTTTTAAAAAGCTGAGGTGCTTTCATTTTTAACTTTTAAACAGGAAAAATGTTCCAGTGTTAATTTTAAACCCCTTACATTGTTTTTCTTACTTCAAAAAAGCAACATCTTATATTTTTTGCTAGAGCTCAGTACCCCATTTAAGACTAAAATATTTGTTATGATAATACAGATGTCGCTAAGCAGAAGGCTGCCGTAGAAGTGAGGTTGTATTCTGGCTTCCTACAGTCCTCTGAAAGGAATCACTTCCCTTTAGTCTCTGCCAGTGTCCTGACTATGCAGCATTCCCAAAACATGTCGCCCATAAAATGGGATTATAGGGAAGGCATTCAAGTAAACAGAAGTTCCCTTGGGATGAGATTTGCTTTTTCATGCGGAGCTCCTGTGTGCTGTAGCCTGGCACTGGAATGAATTCTTCTCTTGGTGACCCCAAGGGTGGGAGAGCGCCCAGGCCACCCTCATGTTTTGGGGATAGTCTTGTCCTGGCTGGCACAATAAAGTCTCCCTTTGCAGTGTTTTTGGAAGGATACACCCAATTGCAGGTTTCTTCCTTTGTCTCTTCAGTGTCTCTGTGTAACAATAAATGACCAGTGTCATGTTGTGGCTAGAGCTGCCAGAAATCTGCAGTGCATGTACAGCTGTATCAGTCATTAATTGTACAGTATTGCTGATGTGGCCCAGTGCTTTTGTGAGTTGTGTTCAGGGGTAAGTAGCTGCATTCATAAAAACCTTTGTGCTTCTGTGAGCACACACAGTTACATTGGTGTATAGTAGTTAAATTGGTTATAATAGTGTATTTCTGTGATTGCATGGTCCTATTCATCCTCTTGTTAAAAGTATACAACCTGGGCAGGCTCAGTCTGCAGTTTGAGTACTTTTGAGTTCTTTATTGAGATTAAATTGTATTGGTCTCAGCAGGGAACGTTTCCAGACCTGTTCCCTACATCCTTCCTGGCCTAAATAACTCAGGCTGTCATTGCTGCTCCACAGAACGATGCTGTGTGGGATGTCAGGGCACAAAGCCTTCAGACCTGTGTTCATTTTGCTGTAGCTATGTTTCATATTTTGAAAGAACTTGCCACAAATGGCTGTTGTCCTACCTCTCCAGTGGCTGCTAGTCACCAGGAGAATGATTCAGTCAGTAGTGTTCCCCTTACAGACTCATAGAGTGGTCTGGGTTGAAAGGGATCTTAAAGATCATCTTATTCTACCGGCCTGCCATGGACTGGGACACCTTCCTCTAGACCACGTTACTCAGGGCCACATCCAGCCTGCCTTTGCACACTTCCAGAGATGGGACATCTGCATCTTCTCTGGACAACCTCTTCTAGTGTTTCACCACTCTCACAGTAAAGTATTTCTTCCTGATAGCTAATCTAAATATGCCTTCTTTCAGATGAAGCCATCCCCTTGTCCTATCACTACATGCCCTTGTAGGAAGTCCCTCTCTGGTTTTTCTGTAGGGTCCCTTTATATACTGGAAGGGTCCTTATTGCCAGTAGCAAGGCTGGAGATGCTGGTGGCCTGGTCTTGGCTTCCTGCAGGTGCTGCTCTGCAATTGTAAATACTACCCTTAAAACAGCAGGAATTCATGAATTCCCTTAGGTGAATTCCACATGTGGCCTGTTTTTGTCATGTCCTTGATGTGCTATTGTACGTTAGTGAAGAATATGGTAAGAGATCTCTCCAGATTGGAAGACTGCCCTCTGCCTTTGGTATTTGTACTGACTACCCTTCTTTGGAGGTGACTGAACAGAAACAGTTAAAAACTTCTTGTAATTGTGAAGCTTTGAACCAATAGCAGCAGTGAGAATTTTCAGTTATCTGAAGAAACGTATGTCAGAAATTCTTGGGTTTTATTTCTGCACCTGGTACAAAGAAGTAGAGCAGCCCTGGGAACAGGCAAGACAACCCAGTTCCTGCTGCTGTCAAAAGCAGCAAATCCATTCATTTGTGTACTCCTATTGTAACCAAGGCAAAGTTATTTGTAATGGGTTCTAAATCAGGAGTCGCTATTCTTTCTCTTGTTTGGTTTCTTTTGAAAGCCTTTACAATGGGGACATGCATACAAAATTAAGGGAGGTAAATTTGGGCTGTGTATCTCACACTGCAGGTGAGTGCACTCAGAGTAATGTCATTGTCACACTGTACTCAGCTTTCATTTCTAGAGGGTCAGATTCTCTGCCCTCATCTACAGGGGGATATAAATGAGAGAAAGGCTGACTTAATTTGATGACAGAGTGTTGATAAGAGTAGTGTTTATTTAAAGACTGCTTAATCCTATTTAAGGTTGGGATTTTTTGCGAAGTCTGATTTATGAATGTGTTTTGTACAGGAGCCCATTTAAGAGCTGGGTCTCAATAAATCTGTCTCTTGCTACATCTCCAGTGGTATTTCATCATATTTCAACTGTATGAGAGTTAAGCAGGATCATTAAATGAAATTTTCTGAAGGTCAAGGAGATTAATTGATGTTTTTAATACCTGCAGGTTTTAGGAAAACTGATGCTGAATTATGAGGGGAAGTACCAACTTATTTAATAATTGTATTTTTCTAATAAATATAGATGATATAGCTGTAACTGCAGGGAACCAAAAGTGTCATGTGAATAACAGTAGCACCTGCTTGTATTTAATTTAATTTCTGTGTGGGATTGTTTATGTTATAGAAAATGGGAGTTCATGAACAAGCTTTTGAAGGGAATGATACATTGCTAAGGCTGCAATATTTTGTATTATACTGTCCACATTCTGTATCATAACTCAGAGGATTTCTGAGCTTCCTTCCCTTTGTAGTCCACCTGCTTACCAATGCTGTCAGGAAGGTGAATTTGCAGTGAGCTGGTTCAGCAGGGGAAACCTCACTTTTCTTGCAGTGTTTGATTGATGCTGGTGTAACTCTGTGAATGTCTTGTTACAGAGTCAAGTCGATGCCAGTGCAAGGGAAGCAGGAGAAGGAATCTCCTGTTTTGGCAGCAGTTGGCAATCAGATTGGCTTTATGGAAAGCAAATGAAGTCCTGTCTGTAAGTTATGCCTGCATCTGGAAAGCTGTGGTTGTTGAAGGCTTTGCTTCCCTGCTGGCAAGTGCCGCCCCTCTCCTGAAGCACTGTTTTTGTCAGCTGCTTGACAAAAAGGCAGATAGGGGACACAAACTTGTCTGGCTGTGAGCTTATAGGATCTGGTTAGAAGTTTCTGGGACTGATGGAGAGAGAACTGCTTAACACATCAGCTTCAGATGAGCCTGTATGTTCACACTACAAGATGAAATAAGTGACTCTTGGGTGACTATAAAGAAGCTTTAGCTCAGACCTGGGCAGCTGCAATTTTCTGGAAAATTAAGGAATCCACATAGTAGAAAGACAGAATGGTTTACCAAGACAGTTGGTAATGTACTAGTATAACTTGGGGAAAAAAAAGGAAGGGGAGACTTGGAAATCCCAGCCAGTTTATCTGGATCATTAGACTGGTGTCAGAGTACTGAAATTTATGGACTGGTGTAAGACAGTAGAAGGTCACCATCACCTCGGAGAAAAAGAAAAGCCCCCATGCAGTGTCTCTCCAAGGACCCAGTTTTTAACTATCTACTGTTACAAGTGACACTAGAGATTACTAAAACTGGAAGAAATTAGATGAACCAAACCCTTCTCTTGTTTTCTGGTTAGTGCCATTGTTAGCATTCTTGGCAGAACTTCACAGACGCTCTCCGTGGTTTTTCTGCTTGGTTGCACTTCCTGTCTCATTTATTGGCGTAATGATGTCATTCTCACCACGGGGGAGGAGCACAGTGGTGTGCTCTGTACTAACTCCTGCAAGAAAGGCTTTCTCTTGCCCCTACAAGAAGACCTTGCTCCTGCTCTGATGGCTAAAACCCAAATGGAAGGGCCCTTTTTTTGAGCCTCCCCTGGATGGAAGTGGGAAGCAGAGCAGGAGGAAGAGGCAGTAGAAGTGCCATGTCATGCCATCTTCAGTAGGAAGCTACTTACAGGAATGTCCGTGTTCACCTAATGTGGGTGGGCACCTGGAGCCTGTGTCGCTCTGTGTGTGCCTCCAGAGCCTGTGTGGAGCTGTAGAAGAGAAGGCAAGGGTAGGGAATATGCTTTCCCTAAGCAAACAACACAGTGACAAAGCAGGAATGGATGAATTCCCTTAGGTGATGCTCCTCTGGCCAGGCAGCCCTGCTCATGGGAGGAAAGCACTGACAAAGTCCTGTTTGCCCAGTGCTGCTTCACAGACCAGAAGAGCAGCAGGGTTTGTTTCTCTGGTTCTCCTGCCTGTCCCAAGAAGGCAGCATGGATGGAGCAGTTTGTCCTTGGGGATGTTGCTGCAGGAGAGGGAGGAATGTGACTTCAAGCGGACGAGTAGGTGGCCCTGCAACCGTGGGGAGCAGCCTGGGCCTGCTGCTTGGTGAGGTCTGTACCTGTGCACAGGCCAGGTTCTGCTGTGCAAGCTGCAATTATGCAGGGTGCTTTAAAGTGGTAGAAATCAGTGTGCTAAAATGAACTTGGGAAAACTTCTTAAATCTGGCTCAAAGGAGCTCTTCCAGCATGAGTCATCTGCAGCTGTGGAGAAGCCCTGGGCAGAGCCTTCCTCCCCCTGCTGAATGGATCTGTCAGAGTGCTCAGAGCCAGGGCAGGGAGAAAAAATACCCCAGTTCATTTCCTAAAGAGGTGTGCATGGGAGAATTCCCCACTGGGGCACCAGTGGGAGTTTGTGGCTCTGTGTTTTTCAGTCCCTCAGCTCCACATAAGAACGTTGTGCAGCTTGAAACAGCCTGAGCCCATCCCCAGGAAGCAGACAATAGTGTTGATATGCCTGTTGCTGCAGAGGAAGTGGCTTCTGTTACAACCAACAAGCAATCTGCCAAAGTCCAGAGTTTGGGTGGTTGCCAGAATAAATTTGACATAAAATTATTTTGCCTCTTTGACTTTTGTTTTGTTGTCTGGAGATGTTTCCCTTGCTTCCTAACATTTAAATNCCAAAAAAAGTAATACAGACTTTGAAATTGTTAGTAGAGAATGCAGTCTTTATTTAATAGATGATGAAAATATTCTTAAATACCTTCAGGAGGGTAGCAAAACTGAAGCTAAACCATATGTAGCTATGGTGTTGTACAGGGCTTTGTCATGCTGTTGGAAATATGATATATTATTGCAGAAAAGACAATCTGTAGAAGTTGGACTTGAGATGTTGGAGGCATCAGGCGCCCTCTTGTGCTGTTTCTCCAGGAGCACCGTAAGGTGAGCAGCTTCCCAGGAGCAGAGGCTGAGCCAGGCTTCAGCCTTGGTTTTAGTTTAGTTTGGGGGGTAACAGGTGCGTGCTTTGGCACCTGATTGTGATCCAGTCTGGTTCTGATGTGTAGGAGTTACTTGTTGATGGGTCCACAGACTTCAGTCTGGCTATACAGTGTGGCCATTCAAAAGAAAGCTTTGAACAGAAAAAAGAGACTTGGACTTAAATCTTCCAAAACACAAAAATAAAATCTTTAGATTAACACTAAAGTAGCAATGTCTGCTAAGTACTAAATTTCACTGATAGGCCAGATTTTAAGTTGTATTTCAAACTTCACTGACTGTTATTAATATGATGCAAGTTTAGATATTTTTGTTTGTCCGTTTAGATTGTGCTGTATGTTTATAATCATTCACCTTTTTGGGCTGTAATAATATCAGGAAAGTGTGCTGCATTTCCTTGGAAGTCAGTTGTGAGTCTAGTCAAATACTTTTTCAGATTGTTTGCTGCAACTGTCTGAAAATACCTAATTTCTCCAGATTGCAGACCATAAGCAGAAGTGCAAACTCCAGAGTAACTGAGGCACATCAATCTGCAAAGTTAACTAAACAGCTATGTCAGATCTGAAAACATCGGTCTTTGGTAACAATGCCTAAAGAAATAAGTTTCACCATTTTTTTAATATGTAGAACTCAAAGTCACTCAAAGGACACTAATATTTTTCTAGCCTGATGCAAAGTCTCAAACTTACTGGTACCTCCAGGATGCAAACACAACTAAGCATAACATGTGCCTTGCCAGCGCTTTTCTGGCTCTTCAGAGATTAAAGATGTTGCTTATTTCAGGCTTATTGACCCAGAGCAGTTTTAGAGTGGGGTACCTGCCATTCTGTGACAACATTTATAGCAAAATAGTCGTTTCTATCAAGTTTCTCTCTGCATGAAATCTCCTGAGGATTATTTCACAGAGCAGCAGCTAGAATATAAAAGGAGAATTACTGTGCTGGGCCTGGCTGAGCTCCAGCTGTCTGATACTGATCCTGTCTGCAGCAGACACTGTAAGCAGGTGCCATAATAAAAACCTAAGAGAGCAGGTGTATTAGTCCCTGAGGTATAAATGCTTCTTCCTAGATGGCTGTCCCAGCTTCCAACAATTTTGTGGAGTTTGTGTATTTAGCAAACCTTGATAGATTTATTTCCCAAGATTTTTCCAGTCCTCCATGGGCTAATACTAAACCTTGTTGCACTGATGAACTCAGTCCATTGTGAGCACTGACCATCTTGTCTCCTGTCTCCTATTTTTAATAATTATTTGCCTCAGAAGGACTATCTCATGACCATACCTGATGCTGTGTGAAAAACAATTCAGACTGACATTTGGGAATCTGTGAAGTACTACTGGGTGGGGGGTGGTGGGGAAGTACTCTTCCTTTGCCCACTGAAGTCTTTGTACTTACATTTTATCTCCATGAAGAGGATGGAGAAAGTCTTCAGACAGAGATCAAAAAAAAAAAGTTTTTCTAAGTACAGTTTTTCTGGGTATTTTGCAAAGTACTGTGTGAAGCTCTTCAAAAGGGACAGGACTCATGTGGGCTGCATAGCTAAATGGCTAATGTAAATGAATTCAGAAGCAAATCTCCCAAGCAAAATCAGCCATTCCTGAGAACAGAATGTTGTCATTAATAATTTGAGCAAAGTGTGTAGTCGTTGTCTTTCGTTAACCCTACCTACCTTAAAATGTTAACAAAAGACTCCTTGTGGCTGCACAGCTTTATGTCAATGTTCAAAAATGTTACAGTGCCAGATCTGATGTAGCTGCTGGGGAAAGATCATTCACAGATTTAGTCCTAAATTACCCAATTAAATAAAGCAAAATATGAGGGGGGAAAAATGCTCAAACAAATCCAGCAACTTGGGAGTAAGTCATGTTTGTAGTTTTTCTAAGCATCTGAATTACTGTTCAGTGAATAATGGAGTAATAATTTGCAAAAGACTGTCAGCTATACTGTAACGTTTTGATAAAACAAAGAAATGCATGTATTAGCACAGGCCTCATAGCTATGTGGATTCAAATGTGTGCATTGAGCATGTACAAGAACTGACATTGCTGAAGTACGAGAGCAACACTTTGTAAAAAACTGAATCCAAATTGCTGCTTCACATCCTGTTCTTCTGCTGTTTCACAGTAGGTGTGTATATATACTTTTCCCTAAAATATACAGTGTATTTGTATGTGTAGGAGACAAGATGGTCAATGCTCCCAATGAACCAAGTTCATCAGTGCAACAAGGATGCTGTGAATGCAAAAGTTTAGTATTACACAATTTATGACATAACTGAAAAGCAGTATCTTGCATTTACAGGAAGAAAGCAGGGGGCAGGCAAGAGTGTGTGTAGCAGAGCTGCTGGTTTGCAGCAGTCCTTATTCAGTATTGCAGCAGTTAACTCCTGCCTTTTAAAAAATGAATTGTTTAATTCCACCTTCCTAGATGTGTCCAGGAGCCAACTCTGAGCTCCATTGCCACATTCTGTCTTTGCGTGCGAGATTATATTTCCAGATAAGCATGAATAGCGTTCAAATGAATCTATCAATAATCAGTGGAAAGGATGTCATAATGCAAAGTCTGATACTGTACAAAAATATACAAGTCCTTGAAAACGTGTTTGGAAAGGAACTACTTTATTCTTAACATAGCTGCAGGTCTGGCAGCAACAGCTCATGAAGAGGTGTGGGAATTAGCTGAACAGACTCCCTGCTGGCAGGAGAGCTAGGAGGCTGTATGCTACTGATAGGAGACTGACTCCTCATTTTCAGTCCCTTTGGGTAAAGGAAGGTAAATGATTTTTCTTTGCTGATGAAACACATTGTAAGGCAATGCCACAATCAAGAAGAAAAAAATAAGTGTAGAATGGAAATAAAATCTCTAAACTCAAGTGAAATAAGGTATGTAAGAGTCTGATTTTTTTTTTTGGTTGTCATCTCTTAGATTCATCACAATGAATTCAGCTAAAAGAAGATGTATGAGGAAGGTGGGGAAAGGAGGAGATGGCTGAAGATGAAACACACCTTTTTAATTGCTCCATTGCTAATTCTCTGATTTGGATCTGCTTATAATTAAGCTAAACTATTTCCAATGGAATTTTTCTTTGAAGTGTTTCTCTGCAGCAATGCAGAGTATGTGTGGTACTCTGCTGAGTCTAAGGAAAGGGCAAACAGAAATACTCCCTTGTCTTGTGAATGCCAGAGTCTCTCTAAGGACTCCCATGACTATTAAGAAGCACTTTTCCCAAAATCTACTTTCTTACAGCATCGTTTATAGGGAACTTAAAAAACACTCTGTAATGATGCCCTCTGGTGACTCCAAGAATTTTTACACTATAATGCAATAAAAAACAAGATGGAATTTGGCCTGCTAAATACTGTGGCAAGTTGGACTAGTCATTAAAGGTTAACGAAACGAGCAAGTCAGAGCTCCTAGAGCTCAATCAAGCAATAACATACAACATAACATATATAACATAAGCCATACACATACAGAGATCCAGGACTATCTCCAGGTGTTGTAGGAGCAGAGCTGTAATCTATAAGACATTCTGTCACCCTACCATGCAAAGTGGTCTTTTGTACACTAATGATAAAAAGTAACCTGCCTTTTGGCACTGCAAACTGATAATTTATTTTCTAGTGCTTAGAGAAAAGATGAAACAAGCCTCCTGAGCTTTTTCTGGAGGCAGAGAAGGTGGAGGATGTTAATTGGTTACATGAAATTTTAGAAATTAACCAACTGTGCAAAGGAATGTCTGTTGTATATTTTACACTTAGTGTGGCTGCCGTGCAGTCTCTGGAAAGCTGATTTCTTCTATGCACTGTTTCCTCTCCTGGATATTGCTTTTTATATGCACAATCTGTTGTAGCATCTAATGTCTCTACATTTACTGCCCATCATTTCCCCACCATACAGGCACACATGACTAGTATTGTGCTGACTCTGGAGCTGTGTGGTTCTTCCTCTGTTCTGGTTGAGAAGGACTCTTTTTATTTGCAGGGTTGTGTTATTTTACAGCCAGATCTGTGGTCGTACAGTGTCTGCAGACTAGTGCAGATGGAAGGAAACAGGTAATTGTAGCTGGGAATGGATGGAGTAAGTGTGGGCATCCCCTTCAGTATTGCCCGTGTTTTAAATCATGACTGTCAAGCTATGCCCTGATCCATATGGATGCAACACTGGCAGGGTAATGAGACTACTGAACTCTAGGGCAGTTAGCCCAACAGAAAGCCATCCACAAGCAGATACAAGCAAGGTAATGAATAGGGGATAAACAAAAAACCCCCAAACAAACAAAAACCCAAAACAACAGAAAAACCCAATCCCCCATCCAAAACTATGTTAATAACTTTGTATGAGGTATGAAGTATTAACTAATTACTTCATCTTTATTACCTGAATTGTCAAATTAGTCTTATACTCCCAATAACTCTATCAGGCTAAGTAACTCCTCTGCTTTTAGGCATTCTTCTCCTATGCCATGCTTAGGAGAGGATGCATGGCTTCTTATTCATGTCCTTTGCAAAATAGCACCTTAGGCACAGTGTAGATCAACTGGTTTTATGCATATTTTCTCTATGAAAAACTAAATGAGTAAACAAAATATTTCTTCTGACAAGATACCTACTTTGATCATAAATGTTAAGATCAGGAGGTGCAAGTATGATTTTATTCTTACTTTGCAAACAGTATAATCTGTAGAATTTTCTTCACTAACTTCATTAAGTCAGTAATTTCCCTTTCTACTGCAGTTTGTATTTTAGAAAAATACCTTATCTTGATTTTACAGGCCATTTTACAGGCCTCTGTAGAGGAGTTTGTGATACCACTTTTAGGTCTGGTAATGCGTCAGGGAGGGGCTGTTCTTCTGTGCTTCATTTTCAGTGTTTCAGTGTACGTATCTTGCAGTCACACAGTGCTTGCTTCTGGCCTGAACAGTTACCTAGGTTCTTTAAAGAGGAGAATAAACCCTTTGATAAATTCACACATCTTTAGGGCAGTATGTACAAATGTAGCACACCAAAATTAGTACTTTTCTTAGTGGCCATGCCCAACCTTTCATTTCTAACTAAGCTGATGTCTCAAAGAGCCCCTGCTTCCTTCCTGATCAAAATTGGAGTTGCTTACTCTGTCTGCTGGCCTGCTGACTCTTTCACACAGGCTTATGTAGCTCAACCAGTTGTCTTCAAGCTCCTCTTTCTATTGCAAATTTATGTCCCGTGTGGTGTACTTGAGCAGTGAGTTTTGCTGTGTCCAACCATCTTCCTCCATAAAGGAACTTCACTGCTCTTCAATTTAGCCTCAGTGAAGCTGTCAGGCTCACTGCCCTGTCTTCATCAGCTGGGGACTGATCAAAGGTTTGTGTGATGTCTTGTGCTTTCCACAGTGTGACAGCCTTTGAGATCATGAAAACAGCAGTAGAAGGAGACACGGGTTTTGATATTGTTGTATAACTGGTTGTAGAATATTGTCCGTTTGAACACATCTTTTCAGCTGTAGAGCAGGTCTGTTATACAGTCTGCTATCACAACACAAGGAATGTATAGACAAGAGCTGATTTGAGTATAATGCCCATTAAGTGGTCTGCTTTATTTTTCCTGTCCTCTCCATCCATGAGTTATTTTGTTTTAGCAGTTGGAGTAAGACCTAGAAAGGAACATGTATTCTGCAATGATTTGGGGGACAGCTCTGATGCTCATAAGCTTTTGGATGGAAATGTGCTTGTATATTTCTTCTTATCCTATGCAGAGGGAACTCTAAGGCATCATTTTCAAGATTAGGCCTTTGGGTAAACTGGTATAGGGATTGCTGGTATATATATAAGGCAGCTCCTTAGGGGAGGCTGCCAAGGGGAGATTTTTGCCTCAGTTATGATTCAGATAATTTTCAGATAAATGTCAGATAATTAATGCCCTCTTACATGTCAGTCCCCCCTCTCTGTTGTTACTTGCCTGCTCTCCCCGTGGCTTGTGTTTTTATACTTGCTTATAGCAGCGTTGGTTCAGTTTTCACACAAGCTTTCACTGCACTGGGATTGTTTCTTATGCCGGTGAAAGAGCTGCTCCTACAGATCATCATCCCCAGGACAGGACATGAAACTTGTCAGTTAGCTGAAGTTGCTGTGCAAATCAGGTCACCATATTCCATTTCTCTCTGTGCCTTGCTATGGTAGGTTTAGGAGTTTTGAACAGAGAGGTATTGGCTACAAGGAAAGGGTTGTAGAAATACAGAGAACCATACAGAGCTATAGAGAAGTTTCACACCTGAGGTACATGGAGAATTATCCTTCGATGTCATCAATGAGAGGGAGTCTCTAGTCAGACAACTCCTCCACAGACGTGTTGAGGCAAGTGACAGCTCTGCAGTGGAGAAGAATGTCCCCAGAGCAGCTTTCCCAGAAGCACTTTCACCTGGAGGTTTCTTGCTAAGGAATTAATTTACTTGTGAAAACTCATCAGTCCACAGAGCCTGGGGTGACAGAGTTGTGGGCAGATTGCTCTCATGGGGATGAGGATGCACAGCTGTAAGCAAGCCTAATTAAGGCCTCTGACAAACTTTCCAGTGTAACTGCACCAGTAATTGTCAGGATCTATGAAGTAAATAAAGGTTAGTTGTTCTCACAGTCCTGAGAATTGCAGTTTATAATCATCCTATCTTATCAGGAATGAAATACATAGAGGCCTATTAAAGGAGGCAGCGGTTGCTATTCACTGGTGATTTGTGAACAAATAAAAGCTTTCAGAAGCAGCACAAGATGTGTCTGTCAGCAGTCAACTGGCCTGTAATCTTAAGATTGGGGAAATGATTAGAAAAAGGAAGCAGAGTGTAGCAGAACTCACAGCCTGGTAATTCCCATGAGCTTATCTGGAGCTTGAGCTGCTATCATGAGTGAGACCCCGAGTATTTGAGTCTCCTGAACTATGCAGGTTTGTACTGCAAGTCACCCTTCTGGGAAAAGAGAAGACATAAGTGTTTCTGACAGTTAGTTTTGTGAGCAGCTTTTTCCCTTCCAAGACACCAGTCTTATAAATAGCACTGATACCAAGGTCTACTTACTCTATAGACATTATATTCTAGTCTTTTTTTAATTAAAAAGTAATTCACTTGAAGATGATCATTGCAGGGAGTGGCCCAGTTATGAAAACACTGGGGCCAAATCTTCTGTAACTCCTGTAAACAAATTTTGCTTGATTCTGGAAGCGCAAACTAGTTTTAAATCCAGTTTGAAATAGCTACCATTCGTGGAAGTCCATATTGCATATGGCAAAGGACAGAAAAAAAATGGTGCCATCCCAACAGGTTCCCTGCTATCAAGAGGCCCAGTTGGTAAACATTATGTAGGAGGAGCAGTCTGGAGTCAACACCTGAAAGCTGACTTTTCATGTGGGACAGGAAACTGTTGAATGTCTGGAGTATCTGGTTTATTTGCTGTCAGCTTTTCAATCTCCTAAACAAAATACATACAGTGTCACATGGAGTTTGTGAGTCCCTGTGCTGCCGTCGTGAACGCTCTTTTGCATAGGAGAGGGTAGTGAAGCAGAAAAATTAAAGCATCCCACTGTGCAGCCAGATGTGCAAGTTGATGTCTTCATTTGCTAGCCCCTCACCAATGAAGGTGAAGGAGGTCTTTTGGGATCAGTTAAGTTCAAGGAAGCCAGGTGGTATATTAACCTCTTTCCTCCAGGACAGGGTTAACTGCAGAAATGGAAATGCCCTGGCCTTGTTCACCTGCTAGATTACTCCAATCTACCAAACATTTGCACTTTTCAGCCTGGATTCATTCAGACTCTTAGGCTGGTATAAAAAAATGGTTCTGTTCCCATGTACCCTTAGGATGCTGCTTGACTTCCCAGGATCATCTGTCTTACAGTAATACTTTGAACATGTACTTCAGGGTAAGACACAAACCCAAAGGGATTCACTGGTTGTGTGACTGCAAAGCCACATTCTTCTTTCCTGGCTCTGACATATATACCTTGGGGAATATTTGATTGATGCATATGGTAAGATACCAGCATGCATTGATTAAGTGTATCACACAAAAAAGGGTGTTCAATTGCTATTGCATAAGAAAAAAACCCAGCTTGTCCTTTTGAAACACCCTGGCATGGTTGGATTCAAGATTTATTTATTAGGGGGACTTTAAAGTAGGATGAAAGTAAGAAATCCTATGAGAAAAATTTCTGTTTGTTTCTTACATTTTCTCCACCCTCCCTCACCATGAACTGTTCAATATGGTTAGAAGGAAAATCCTTTCAAACCCTTTCAATCTAAAATATCATCAGATGGAGCAGAAGGAAAGCTGAATTTGCCCCAGAAGAATTCCCACACTGAAATGTTAGGTGCTTCAGCCCCAGAATTTGGGATACGGGGAAACTATGAGTAGCCAGATGTCTATACTGTTTGTGGAGGGGGGATCACAGAGTGTCTCACACCTTGGATGCATCAGGGGACAATCTGGCAGAGCAGAAGTCATCCTTCAGTTTGATGATGTGGTGACTCTGGTGGCATTACCAGCCTACAGACCTCTGTCTTGTTCTCTGTCCCTCCTTGTTGGGTTCCTTGCCATGGGGCACAATACTTGTGGCTGGATTAAAGCAGTTCCCTACAAACAGCACTGAAGACTAGAACACTCACAGGGCAGGGTGGTGGTGTCCTTTAAAGCCCAGCACTGATGGAATTTACAGCATGACTCCATGAGCAGTTGCATGTGGGTGATGGCCTCTCCCATTTGCTGGGGTGGTGAGGGTGCACTTGTGCACTCTGCTGAATAAGGTCATTGCTTTAAGCCTGTAGGTATGTTCTGGAAGGCTCTGCTCCAGCTTCAACTCCATCAAATCATGATCCTGGGAAATAAAACATCATAAAGTGTAGTGTCTCTGTGCTTCAGAGCAGCTGAGGAGGCATAGGGAAGGTTCAGATGTAGGTAATAATTTGCTGGCTGAGCTCCACCAAGACTGCTCAGTACTGTCACAACACTGCATTCAGTAACAGGACTTTGGGGAAAGTTTAAATTCAGTAAAGATGGAAATACAATCTACTAAACAGCTATAACTTTTTCTAGTCATACTGGACAGGAGATAGAATTTCAGTTACTGCAAGGTTAGGTGAGCTAGAACTACCTCAAGTTTTGTAAAACAAGTCTGGATTTCTAACTGCTTGCTAAAAAAGAAGAAGAAAAGTTAGGCTCTTTCTCTTACTCTAGTCATCTATGAGCACAAGCAATTACCTAAAAGCTTATTTTTCTGACATTTATCATTACAAAGAAAATGAGAGAAATTGCATGCCAACATTTATTATAATTTCATTAGTATCCAAGTAGATCTAGTTTATGTGGAGGTTCTGTTTCCAAGATGAGGATCAAATGAATGTCATCTGACAGACAATTGAGTTATAAAGGCTTCACATGAGAACTGTTCTCCAACATAATATAAACAAGACATATTGATTAATAAGGTCAGACATACAATAGGGAGCTAAATTATGGCAGGACTCATCAACCAGCAACACATGTTAGACCTTCTCAAATGGTGCAAATTAGCATGCAGTAAAGCAAAAGTTTTGCATTAACCCTAGTTTGCTACCCTCTGGGCAGTAGAACTAGAAGTTAGAGGAAATTCGTTTATAAACCATAGAAGTAAGATGACTCCATGTGACAAGTTGTAAAGACTTGAATTTCTCCCAAAGACTCACAGATTTTTACAGTGTTAAATATCACTGTAATTATTAAATCTTGCATGAAAACCCCAAGGAAACAAACTGTAGCATAAATCTAACATCTGAGACTTAAAATTTATGTTCTGGGAACTGACTGAAACCACACAAGCAGAAGATTCATGTAGCAAAATGTTGAAAGGGCATCCCTGCTAAATGCCGTGTGGAAAGTGCTAAGCAAACTGGAATAGTTCCAAAATATGTAGGTAGGATTGCTCTTCACAATGCTAGGATTTACTCTATTATTGTCCAAGTGACTCAGCTGAAATTACCCACAATCTATTAGACATACTTTATTGTCAATACATTTTGCCCTGGCCTTTCCTCTCTGTGGCTGCATGGCCTTAATTCACCTAAATTTCTAACATGGTGGTGCCAAGTGGTCCTGATAACTGCACTGCACTTTCCATATCCAAATATTGTGTAGACTCATCTGCATTTTCAGGACAGTGTGTCATTGCCTTGTATCAACATTTTTCTTTGTTAATCTACTGCCAAGAGAAAGATACTGCCTTCTCTGCTTTTGGACTGTGCCTTCTCTTCTGTGACATTGCCACTTGCTAAATGACCTTGAAACTGATTCCCAAACACAGAAAAGCACTTATTTGAAGCCATGATGGTTAATTAAACAGTCAATCCATGAATCCTGTTTGCTCTTACTGTGGCAGAGCAAATAGGCCTTTTGTCATTCAAAGATGGATTGGGCTAGATCAGCTTTATGCAGATAAAACCACAAGGTTTCTTTCCACTTCTGTATCCCACATCTATATCTAGCAGGATGATATCCCCTCATGCTGTAGTCCACCACACTTTGACAGAAAGCAGGCTGTTGTTCCTGCCTTTTTATCTGGAATACCGTTTAACTTAAATATTGGATCAGGATTTGGTCAGTCAATTCACAGCAGTTCATGTAATCTCAAATGGAGGTTAAAATCCAACCCAATGGATGGATTGCAGTATTTTTTTTATAGGGAAGTCAGTGCCAGCTGCTTCAGCAGAAGGTTTAAGAAGCTCTTTAGAGGACATGTGTCAAATATTCTCGAATTCTACCTCTGAGCATTTGAGGGATGGGGCTCTGAAGCATAGTGGTTTATACCTCCAGCAGTTTTTCAATCCTGTCTAAAAAATGTCAAACATCCTCATTACCCACTTAACTGTCCAGTGATGTTTTGGAACCTAACTCTCAACAATACCTATTGACAGGGATTTTGTAGGTTGGCTTAAGGTGTCACCTTCCTCTGCACTTACAAATCCACTGTTTGTAATTGGCTCACTTTCCATTTCACTGTTTCCCTTATTCACATTTCATACTAAGATACATACGGGACCTCTTAAGCACTTTTCATCTTCTAGTTCTAGTATTTCACTCAGTAAATTAGATGTCTATCACTAACTGTTCCCCTCCATCTGTCCTGTCTCCCCAGGGAATGAAGCCTTGTTGGAAGGCATGTTGGCCACCAGGAGATGCTTTGGCCAGGTACCATGCAGGTCAGAGCATCCAGTTCCCCTAAGTCTAGGAGCAGCTCTGGTGCTCTTTCTCTATATTCTGTTTGTCTAAAGTTCTCTGTATAATATTTTACTTTAACATAAAATTCTCTATATTTATCTCTGTTTTAATAAATAATTAATTCTCATATAAATACCTTACTATGCTCTTTAAGATGAAGCAAAACATACCATTGCTCTTTATTAAGTCTTCTTAAGCACATTGGATATCCCAATGCCAAAACAGCTGCTCTTTTATTTTGGGTGAGGGCCACAGATTCTAAAAACTGTGTAAGCACCTAATTCCTTTAAAAAAATTAGTCATAAAAATAGATTCTAAAGTACTTGACCACTTTTAGAAATGCAGGCCAAACAATGTGTCCTGAAACTTGCTTCTTTGGTTGTGAATTTGCGAGACAAAACAAGATAATCTCTGTGTCTCCCAAGGGTTCCTGTTACCAGCCAGGATAAGGAAGAGGCCCTTCCTGGAGCAAGCACTCAGGAAGAGACAGGACCTAACAGCTAACAGGGAAAGAAACCTATAAACTAAACTCCACTAGTGCTAGTAAGCCGAATTGTAGGGACTGTGGAGATGATGGGGGACTGCAGGAAGAAAACAGGTGGCTGAATTTTGAGGTATGTGGAGAAATTAAAAAAAAAAATAAATTATTAGTATTTTATAGGATACTGAATGGTGCAAAAGAACTATTGGACCCCAGGCTAACACTTTTCAAACCACTCTACTGACAACATGTCATAACCAGACCAGAACACAACTACAAATAACAGTAGGAAATCTACCTACATCATGCCAAGAGTGTGAGTCAGTGTTAGTCATTTGGTGCTTTTCTTAATAATTGGGGGTTTTGCCCAAATACTACTGAAAATCACTCCTCTCCTCCCTCTGTACTACCAGAGGGAATTTGATGTGTATATATATATATATATGTGTGTATTTTTTTTCCTCAGATTTCGTGCCATCACTTTGCCTGCCCACAACATTTACGAAACTTCTTACCATCCTTATTTAAAGTTAAACTTGTTTATTAAAATAAATTCCCTCAGAGGCTTCCCAGCAAAGTGTCTCAGCCCTTTGCAAAGCACAAGGAGCACATAGGACAGAAAGCTCTGTGGAGAAAAGGGAGAACTTGTGCTGTTTTGGTGACGTTAATTTCCTTCATCTTTATACCCGTGTAATCACTAGTATATAGAAAGGATGTTTAATACTGGTCTTTTTAGTATTAAAGTATGCTGTACACAAAACAGTGAAGACAGCCCTTCTTACATTCTTTGACTATTTTTTTAATTTTCAGGTTTTTAAAGCACTTATTTTGAGATTTCTAGTAACTGATTAAATAATTATCAATATATTTAATAATGCAGCCCATTGTTACATTTAAGTATTTTAGTTTCTCAGCATTCAGTGCTTTGAAAGTCTGTACTACCATTTGAAACAAACTAGGAATAGCTCGTTTAGAGGATTTTGCTAGAAGATCCATTCACCAGTGCTTGTAACTTATTTGAAATTATTTATCATCCCTCAATTAAATCCAGCCTTTATTAATGGGTAACAGCTTTCTGTGGCATTGATACACCCTCTTCTGCAAGCAAAGTCACATGTGCAGGGCTCACATGTCCAGCTGCCTTTGGGATGCAGCAGAACCCAGGGGAACACAGGGCACCATGGGCCACTCTCAGATCTATTGTGGCAGGTCTGCACTCCAAGAGACTGGTTTCTGGAGAGCCCAAACAAGGTGTAAGTCAATAACATGCTTTATAGGTCAGCTGCAAGCCTCTTTTGTCCCAAATGTGGAGAGCACCAGGTGTGCTGTTTTATATGTAAAGCATATGGGGAAGGCAAGTTTGGCCATACTGATGGATTAAATCAGATTTTTAAAGACCATGGTTGACCTGAGAAATCTGCAAAGAACATAAATCCACAGAAATGTCTTCTCTTCATTAAGAACAGTCAGCTAAGAGGGTCACTGAATTCAGGATCAAACCTCATCTCTGTAGGTGTCACGGTTCAGTAGGGAGGTAAATTTGGTTGAGAAAAATGTCCTGCATCAAACTAGGTATCATCAGGGAGCTTTTTGTGTGGCATGGAGCTAAACCATCTGTATCAGTACAGTGGTTCCTAGCCTGGTTTTGGCCTTAGGGAAAGATGATCACCCAAATGAGGCTGAGCTAAGATTTGGGAATTAGCATGTGTCAGGCACCCTTTCCAGTGGGTAGCCTGGGTGAAGCCATGCTGCTTTAGAGGCTGAGACTTCAATAGAAAGGGTGTTCACCACTCTCTGCCAGAGAATGGTTTCAGAGAAGTTTAATTTACTTTAATAATTTACTTTAATAAGTTAATTTTAATTTATGTACATGGAACTGGGGAGTGTGGGTGAAACCTTAGAGGGACAGGCATTGCAGCTGCCTTGGCTTTTCTCCTGCCCCAGGGGATTGAGATCTCCTTGGTGTTCCTGGATTCTCTGCTGCTGCACAGCAGGAGACTGTCTCCTGCTCCCAGTTTCAAGTAGTTTGGTAGCAAATGGAGGTATGAGGAAGCAGGGTGGCCATTGCAGGAGTGGTATCAATACCCAAATGCATTAGTGTTACCCTGTGCTGTTGATTTCCTGCCAGAGGCCCCAGCTGCAGATCAGCTTCTGGGAAGGAAGGGAAACCTTTCCAAAAGGAGTAGCACCTCATGTGACTTGCTGTCCTGTGTGTGTGCTGCTGGGGACCAGCTGTGGACCATATGTCAATCACTGATGAAGGTCACTCATGAAGCATAGTTTTGCGTTATTCTCTGTGATGATCCCATCACTACTGACCCACAAGTTGGCAGGATGGGAACGGTTGCAGTGCCTATGGCTGCATGTGTGCACGTAAGCATGCTGTTTGCCAGGTACAAAAGCCCATCTACCTCCCACTGCTGTACCTTTGCAGTGGCTCTTTTGAGTCAGGACTAAGAAATCTGCAGACGACCAGCATCCCTTGTGTAAACAAACACGCTTGCAGGCAGGCACTGGGGCCCTATCAGAAAACAAGATGGTTGAAATGATAAAAGTACCAGTATAGTCTTGAAGGAGCTGGGTTTGCTAAGAATGTGCAGCTTCATTAAGGAGTTTTTGTGGGTTAAAGCATGTTTGAGCTGGTAAAAGTAAATGAGGGGTAGGCCCTGATGCCCAGGGAAACACCCAAAATGGCTGCACTCCCAAGGCAAAATCTTGGACCTGGCAGAGTTCCTGGAGGGTGAAACTGCTGAGCAGAAATTGCTAAAATGCTTTAATTAAAACACAGAGAGGAGGAAAAGGCAGGTATTTCTCAGGAAGGAGAGCATTTTGTGGTGATTCCTCATGGGACTCAACTGCAATGGATCAGAGAGAAGTCATTGCTTCAGACAGGAGCTCTGGCCCAAATGTCAGCCCTTGGCATCTTCTTGCAAAGAAGAATAAGATTGCAGAGGTGTTACAAACAAACTTACCCAGAGAAAGGGGGTTGAGGGGCTGGTACTGCCCCCTTGCCATGGCAGCCCTCCCCCCTGCCATGGCAGGAGCTTGGGTGGAGGGATGTCCCCAGTATGTCCAGACCCTGCTTTCTTGATTATTTTTTACATGCCTAATTTCTTTGGAAGTGTTCAATTGATTTAAAGTGCACATCAATGTGGCACAAAGAGCAAACAGGTTCTCCACAGAAATCCTGTGAATTGTTGCTCAGCCATTCACTGTTCCAGGCAAAAGAGGCACCAGGAGATGCAAGAAGGAAAATTTCAAAGTTAATTATTTACTGTTTTATAGACTTTCAGCTACTTCAGCCTGGCAGGTTTAATAAGGAGGCCTGGAGCTTCAGCAGAAGCAATTAGAGTGACTTCTATGAGATATTAGTGAGTAATTGTGCCATTGTTTATTTTCTGTGAAGTGACAGACTACTAGAAAGGGTTTGTTTGCTGTTTGTAGATTATTTGTGTCAGGGTGGATGAATTCACCACAATGGCATGTAGGAGTGAGAACACTACAAAGACTTTCTCCATGACAGTACAAGGACATGCACTTCTCCCCATCTTGTTCTCTAACACATCTTCTCTTGCTTTTTTTTCTTTGGTGTAAATAATGGTGATGATCTTCAGAGCCAGGTTTGTATTGGTATTAGCCCTGAGAAGACCCCAGGAGGGGAACAAGAATGCCCTGAGTAAATGGATGCTGGCAAAGGGACAAATCACGGGGCAGATTTGTGCATCAGTCCTAGAAGACTAGCAAGAAGATGGAGGTGTCCTTGATAATCAATATTGAAGAAAACAGTGGAAGAAGTAGCAAAGGTTGTATTTCCCTCCATTTGCAAGTAGGTTTCCTTTTCCCGTTTATATCACTTCCTGCCAGACATGAAACTGAACCCCTTTGTATGCAGGAATAATCCAGTTCACCTCAAACCAATTCCTTTCAGCTCTGAAAATGAAACATGAGAACTACTAAAAATAAGCAACAACAGGGCATGAAATAAACAATCTACTGCTTTGTCCAGGGAGAAATACTTTCTGACTTGGTCATCAGCAAGTAATTATCCTTGCGGGAACTGGCTAAGAGGTTAACATATCTAAAGTACATAGCTGACCTTGTCTTGGGGAAGATAGTGGCCTGGGATACTTTTGAGGCCCTTTTCGGGTATTATTTTAGGAATAATGCTATAGAACTTATTTAGAAAGCCTCTCTCTTCATCAAGTAGTGATTTATAATTTGGCTTTCTTTTTTTTCTGGAACTCCTGAGCATTTGGAAACTTCAGAAGTTCTCAAGGCCAATATTCAATTGTTACAACTTTTGGAAGCATTGTGAAAGATAAAGACCAATGAATTGAGGATGAATGGGAAATGTACTTTCTAAAATGCTTTAGTCCAAACAGATACTTAAAATCTATGAGTACCAGTACAGCCAGAAAAGGAAGTAGAAAGGAAAATTTTGCACACAAAATACTGTTCAGCTTGATGTTGGGAAAAACTGATGTTGGAAATCAGCAAAGCCATCTGAAACAAACAGGTTATTCTTTTACAAGAATACCTAAAGTTCTTTGTAATGAAAAAAAGACACAATAACTCTTAGGAAATCATGTAAATTAATATGAACCACCAAAGACATCCCAAGCATGGGATGCAAGGCAAAAATAAAAAATAGGGTCTCTCACGGCAATTTTGAAGTGATGCAAATCTGCAACAATGAAACCAAGATTGCCAGAAGCAGCACTGACCTTATAGCCAATTTCAACACTTGTACTTAGGACTTTTAATTCCAAGGTTTCTTGAAGGTCGAGTGGACTGAATGGCAAAAAAGAAGTCTTGTCTGCACTCCCTTCCTATGTGCTGAACCTCAGCTGGGCTAATTCTTTGCAGCTGCCCAGGCAGAGAGCCAGACCCTTCAGGTAGTGGATTATGGACAGAACAAGAGAAAGAGTTCTGGCAACCTCACAAACAGTACACCCTTGGGCAGGGGAAAGCCCAGAAAATACCAAAGTGCCCGGTATTGCTCTCTCACATGGGCTTTGTAACAGCCAAGATAAAGAGCATCCAGCAAAGCAGCATAATGTAGCAGTGGGACTCCAAAAGCTAGACCATGGAGAAGGGGAAGGGATGTAGGTCAACTCTGCTCTCTTCAATCAGTACACACAATTTTACATATCTTCATAGGGACCTTTGATGCTTGTGCACAATAAAATTAATGTGGATGTTAAAAACCTCTTCTACACTATAGTCCCGTCATTCTGTCATCCCTCCATCCTCCCTTCCTTGATGCTGACTAAATCTCTAATGCACTGTGTTTTGAGTACTCCTCTCAATAATTTTTTTCTGATTGAAACTATTTGGTACCCTCCTGATTTAATTGCTTTACTATTATATTTATCTTCAAATAAATGCTCTCTGTTGTAGTCAATCTTTGGCACAGCACTTTCCCTTCCCCTAACAGAAGCTGTCTCACGGAATTAAAGAATGGTTTGGGTTGGAAAGGACCTTAAAGGCCAACCCCTTTGGTGTGGATAGGGACACCTTCCACTAGACCAGGTTGCTTAGAGACTTGAACACTTCCAGGGATGGAGTATCCACAACTTCTCTGGGCAACCTGTGCCAGAATTTCACCAGCCTGATTGTAAAAAATTTCTTCCTTATATTTAGTTTAAATCTACCCTCTTGTAGTTTAAAACCATCAATCCCTTGAACTATCACTACAGGCAATAGGAACACATATATGAAGTGTAGAGAATTTAGAAATGATTAAACAAAAAATCATTATCACATTCGTCACAGAACTGCTGCTCTGCTGCTGTTTACTGGGTTTCAGCTGGGATAATCTCTCTCCCAGTCTTTTGTTTAGCTTTAATGGCAACAGGACAGTGACAGTAGGTTGGGCTAGATGACCTTTAGCAGGCCCTTCCAACCCAAGCTATTGTATGTTTCTAATTCAGACGGGGATGCTGGTCAGCGCTGGGCGACACCCAAACCCAGCCCCAGGGCAGGCAAGCTCCCTGCGTGGATGGCTGGGGCTGTGCGGCAGGAAGGAGCTGTTGTTTCCTGCTCGCTTTGCTAGCTGTTGTTCTGCTTAAAATGTGAGGCCAAAAAGAGAGAGATTGGGAAAGCAATGTCTGGTTGGAAAGTCTCAAGTGTTTTTGCTTATGAAGGATTAACCTTGCCCTTGTCAAGCAAGTGACCTGGAGATTTATATTAGCACCATCAGGACTGCCTGTCACCAGCCAAGGTCTAAGTGTTGTTTCTTAACTGAAATCAAAAGCCTGTCCTCCTACGGGGAGGGTTGGCAGTCCCTGCTGTCTTCCTCAGCAGGCCTGAAGCTGCCTGTCGCTTGGGCCAGGCTATGCTGGATTTGGAGAGGTGAGTGAGGTATGCAGGCTCTGGCTGAGGCGAAAAGGACCTCCCTGGGAACTAGCCTGCCAAAATCTGGCTCTGATAAAACAGCCCAACCCATCCTGTAAAGACTTTTACTGAAAAATCTTGAAATAATCACAGAGGAAATGACAGGAACTCAGGCCTCCCTTCCCGCCCTGGCCAGACACTCCCTGGCTTTTTCCCTCCCGGCCGCCTGACACGCCGTGTCCCTGGGGAAGGGCCAGGGCTCCAGCTGCGGCACAGACAGGCTGAGGCGGCCAGGGCAGGCATTGCAGCGGCGTGCTTCGTGCTCCACTCCTTGTAGGAGCATGGAAATGTAGGGTCAAGTTCAGGGATTGCAGCGGCAGGAGAGGGAGGAACACAGTGATTCCTCTGGCCTTAGTGACATTTTGCTTATTTATACCAGCTGCAGATCTTATCTGGAACCTTGAGAGAGCTTAGTGTGGCTTTCCTCATTTGCGTTTAAGAGGGCATTCAATTAACACAAGTGCCACATACTGAAATACCTGCTTTATGAGGGGGCAGGGCTGAACAGCTTAAAAACACGTAGGACTTTGGATTATATTACTTCCTATGGAGCAGTTTCCAGTTCTGCTGCCCCAGACTATGTATCTCTTCCCTTAAGGGCGGATGAGATATAAAGAAACCACTCCCATATTTTTATCAAGAAGGTGAGGCCATTGTGTTTGATTTTTTACCTTGTGGTTTATAACGTGTCAGATCCTGGTGAGACAGTCTGAATCTGGCCTTGTAAATTGCTGAACATCACAAGAGGATAATAAGGAATATGCTGTACATACTCTACCTGCCCTCCATCCTGTCTTTCTTCCTTGGATGACCCCAAACATTATTTTAAATGCAACATCCTTCTGTTGCACAGCTTTCCTTTAATGCTGGGTTTTTTCTGGTGTGCACTAATGTATTCCTGTCCCAAAGCAGCTACAGAGGAGCAATGTGTCAGCACACTGCAATGTTCATGCAAGTGGTCATGAGTCTGCAGGTACAGTTCTGCGCTGAGGAAATGATGCTCTGGGGAACTATGTTTCTAACTCCCCAAGATTCACCTGAAAAAAGCTCCAACTTTTAATTTGTGGAATTGCACAGACTGGTGGCAGCAGGACACAAGCAGGAAACATGAGAAAACAGAGAAAGAAACCACAGAGATGCTGCAATGTTTGGTAACAAGTAGATTCCCCCTTTCCCCAGGATGCCTTCTGAAGGTTGCCACCCACCCGCACCTTCCACTTGGTTGGCTTCACAGACTGTTGCCCTGCATCCTGGGTGGTGGCAGCAGCCAGCAGGACATTTTCTGTACCTTTGCACAGCTCCAAGGTTTGTAAAGCTACTCCAGACTCCAGAGAGTGTGTGAAGCCTGTTCAGCCTGTATGGAGAGGCTGACATTGCCTCGAGGCAGGGAAGAGACATAGAAACCACCAAGTGATCCAACCAGCCATGGGAAGAGTCACAGAAAGAAGTGAGCAGGCTTCGCCCTGGTCTTTGGGCATCTGCAGTCACTCTGAGGCTGCAAACCACTCGTGGCTTGTCTGTCATCTCCTGCAGGGCAGAGCAGGTTGTGTAGGCAACATAAAGTGCACATGAGTCCCAGTGCAGTCCAGACTGTAAAACTGGTTTAAATGAAAACAGATTTGGGCACTCCTTGCACTGTGGGCAGACATCATCTCTGGGATGTCACAGCTCCCTCTGAGCCTCTGTTGGTGGGTTGTCCTTTTGCTGCTTCGACGGAGCATTTGCCTTCCTCCCATCCCATGACACAACTCCCTGTTTTTGTTCCTTTGGTGGGTGACCAGAGAAGTGAGTGGCAGCAGCGTGATGACCTCAGGCAGGGCTGTGACAACTGGGGTGGGAATGAAAGCCTGCAGCTGGCACCGCTCCCTGCGGAGTGCCGTCCTGTCTGCCAATTTTTGGTTGGTGCCTGATGAAGACGTGAGCCCTTCTCAGCTGTTTGCTGCAGCTGCGATGCCAGGGATGCCCTCAGATCTGCGTTCAGGTCAGGACAGGCACTGCAGGCACTCGCTAATCCCCTCCAGGAAAGTTCCTGCGGTTTATTCCGAATACGCAGTTTGAACTCGTTAATCTGAGCGGGTGGGCCGGTCTGGCAGACGCTGACATATGTGCTGCTCTGGGTGAAGGTCGGCTGCTGCCCCAGGGCAGTGACAAAATGTCCCCAGCCAGGCCTCTGCTTGCAGCCCTGCAAGCTTCTCTTCCAAATCCTCTGCAGTTCTGGGCCATTTCCCATGCAGCTTTTAGTGCTTTTTGTCCTTCCTTAGTTTAAAACAAGACTTCTGTTGTTTCTCTGGTGAGATTAGTGAAGGCTAGAAGGATATTCATCTTAGATTTTCTCATTACATCTTATTATACACCCAGGTCATGAAGTAATTTATTGAAAAGAAGCAGATGGTGTGAAAATATGACTGTTTCCAAATTCCACAGCATCCTAGCAGATGCCATTTTAACATTGACCTGTGTTTTTCTGTAGCCTGGTTTATCTGGCCCAGGAGAAATTTCAGGAAGTTGTGCAGAGCAAAAGGGTGCAGCTTGGTTTTTCATTGTTTTCACTGCCCCTGCTTGCATACGGCACAGGAAAACAAGGGGAAAATATCCTTTTGCTGGGACTCAATCCCATGTTTCTTGTGAACTTTGAGTTCAATCAAGCTTTGATAAAATGGAAACTGAGGGAATGCAGAGCACATTCCCTCAGAACACTGAGGGAAGCACTGGTGCTCAGTGCAGTGCATGTGCTTCACATTTGGCTGAAGGTTGTTTGCTTCTCCTGCCTCCTTCAAGTAATTTCACTAGCATCTATACATAAATAACTTGCCATGGCAAACATCAACTCTGAATCCACAATTCTATCTTTGCTCAGGAATATTAATCTAAAATAGTGTTTTTTTCCTTATAAGCCTAATGAAACTTGGAAATACTTCTTTTCCAGTCAAATAATGGTAATTGTATTGCATTTGCATAACATATATTATGTCAGCTGGAAGCCAGGCTGCTTTGTGAGCTGTCTGGAGGGCTCTGGTAAATTAAATCAAGTAAATCCCCTTCCTTCAGTTTAAGTTGCTTTTCCCAAGTCATGACTCCTCCCTCCTAACTCTTTTGTGGCTCTTCCCCTCCTTCCCAACTTCTCTGCGGATGTTAATACTCTCAGAGGAGTCACTAGGTGACCCTATATACTCATCCTAATTGCCAGTTTCTAACAATCATGACTTTTTAAATGTAAGTGGCAAACTCCCTTTTGTGAGCCCCATGATAGGCTCACCAAGTCCTGGCAGGGAGGTGCCGGAAAGAGCTAGGGGCAATTCCTCACTGAACAACAGCAGAAAGATTTGCTAAAGCCTGTCTTTCAGGGCTGTCTGGGTTTTACATGCTGTGATACACGGTCTCTGTACACATACCACTGCACTTAGAAATGCCTTGATCAAGGCCAGCTATTGCTTTGCTGAAAATCTTGATTCAAAACTTGAAATGGAGGCAGCCTGCTATGTACTAACAATGAATGACCCTCCTACTTACACATTTTTGTCGTATTTATTTGGGTAGCTTCAACTTCCACATGTGTGGAAGGCTTTGTTGTCAGATTAAAAAACCTCTGTAGTCAAAGTCATCTCTCTTCCCTGTCTTGGGTAGCATTTACAGCTGACTCATCTGTGTCTGACTCACCTGATGCCACAGCAATTGCTTTCAGGACAGTCCTGAGAATGGACAGTCAGGCAGGTAGGAAATTTGGGATGCTGCAGGCAGAGTCATGGGTAGGGGTGGTGTTGTCCTAAGAGGAGCTGCCATTCCCATAGGTAAATGAGAGATTCTGCTGTGTCTTGGGAGCAATGGGCACATCCAGGGCATCCTGCTGAGTGGTCAGGCTTGTCCAGTACAGTCTCTGCATATTCAGTGGTCTTAGTGGTCACACAGAGATGGACTTCACAGCAAATGTCCTTCATGTCTGACACATGTGAAATGTTTTGGACCACCTGTGCAAGTGCTGAGTGGGTTGTCTAGACTCTGCACAGTGTCACCAGTGGGATCAAGATGTAGCAGACTTTGCACACACAATCATTGTGTAGGGTGCTTGAACAAAATACGTTGATCCACTACAGGCTTCCCTTTCAGTTCCCAAGCTGATGCTCTTCAATGCATTTTGGCACTGATAGTCATGTGGCCATAAAGTAAGTTGAACCAGCTCAATCGTGAAGCTGACTGTGCACATAGTCAGGCACCAGTATTGTTACTGGAGAGGTGATGGGAGCAGGCAGGGGCAGGCAGGGCTGCTCCTCTTGACAGCAGCTCATACTTAGATTGACATCAGCCAGCCACGGCACCAGATTCCCAGTGATTCATCTGGGATTTTAGCATGTTGGATAGCCAAGATAAAAATGTGGCTGAGGCTCATGCTTTGATGAAGCTGATGAAGATTTGAGACCAGCAGACAAATTTCTGCTTCTGTCTGGTAAAGAGGATATAACTGGGGTCCTGGTACAGCTGGTAGTTCTGATGGAGCTGGCCTGGACAGAGTGAACTATTCCCTGCCACAGAAAGAACCAAGATCACCAAACCACGGGGCTGGACATATGTGGAGACAGAAATTTCACCTGGTTTGAGTAATGCATCTGCTGATAATTCTCCTAGTTAAACTTTCTGACCAGTCCTAAGAAAAGGATCCTTCTGCTCTCTCACAGCTGTAGCATACAAGTACATAGTTTTTTCTAGTAGCCCTTCACACAGGCAGGGAAGTCCTGGATTGTGGTGCTCAAGCCCTGCTGATTCTCTGTCTCTTCGTTCTGTGATGACCCCAAAACCTGTACACAACTGCAGCATATCAGTGTCTTTGGACCTTCCCTTGACTTTGGGGGCTTGGAGGTGTCACTGGGCTTCTCACCTAAAAACATTGTGTGCAAAATATTAATCTTGGTCTGGGCTGTACTGGGGCTCTGGAATACTTTGTCTTCATAAATATTTCTCCTCCCTTGTCCTTTTGGGAAGTCATTTCCCTTTACTTCCTGTTGTATTCAATAAATCTCTTTGCTTAAAAAAGGACTAACCATCTGGCATCTGGGATAGAGAAGACAAAGGAAAGACAACAAGTTGAGTGCTGGACTGTGAGTCAAAAGCTTCATCTGTAAAATCCTGACATGGAAACATGCTGAAAAAAGGAGGGAACAGGAGTGAGAACTGGGAAAACCGCTTCAGGCTGTTGTTTTCTGGCACAGTGCCCAGAAGGCACTGCACCAGGCAGCTCAGACCTAGAGCCTGTTTTCCCTGATGTGTGCTGCTTCATTTTCTGGCCTGGGATGACATCTGGCTGGCATATTCTTTTCCACATCCCTGGATGAGTGCTCTTTTTAGCTAGTTACTGCAGTATTTGGCATTAAAATATAGTCAGACTACAACGTAGCATAAGATTGGCTTAAAAATAATGAGGCTTAAGTGCAGTTGAGCTTTGAGTACTTTTTGTTTGCCTTCTGGGTTAAAAAAATTTTCAATATGTGATGTCCGTATTTTCATGCATTTCATGATGACTGTGAGTGCTCAGAAAATCACCTTAAGAATAGGGAAAAAAACCACCAAACAAACCAAAGCCACAACAAAACCAACAAAATAAAGCAAAACAAACATAATACATCCATACCTCTTTATTGAGAAGTCCAGGATAAATTATTTGGGCTTTCAGTTTAACACTAGTTGTTATAAACTCTCAATTTAAAAAATAGGGTAATTAGCAATAGAAACTAGAAGGGAGATGGTGGAAAGAAAAAAACCACAGAAATGGGGAACAAGACTCATTACCTTCAAGAGATTGTTCAAGTCCAGTAAGAAACGGGCTGTGATGATGTAACATCACACAGTTGTCTCCAGATTTTGTGTTTTCCCAGTGTCTGGAAAGACTTCTCCCACTAGCAGAGAAGGGTCCTAGATGAACAGAATTCACAGTCTGGAAAAACACCACTGACTGCAACACTGGTTGTCACTACAGCAGCAAGCCAGCCTGTGTGCTCCTGCATCCACGGAGTTGTACCAGCACAAGGAACTTGGGCTTAACTTCTTTCACTTCCTTCTGGGTTTAAGCAGCACCTTTGCATAACAACATGTTTCAGTTTTCACCAACAACCTGTTGCAAATCTTCCAATTACCCCAGCAATGCAAAACAATTTTCACAAAACCTGGTGTTTTTATGCAACATGAAGCATGTGTGAAGCATGTGAACATGTGTGCTGGCAGAGTTGTTTAATGTACTGTCCAGGCTGCAGGCACAGGTCTGGCAGCCATGTGTTAACTCAACCTGAGTTTTTCTAGCTGGAGAATTCTGGAGAAAACACAGCTACAAATGTGACGGTTACACACCCATAATTTCTCTGTTGGTCTATATACCTTTATTACTTCTCAACACAGTAATAAAGCTTTCTGGCTTTACCTCTTACAGGTAGAATGGATAAGCTTAGGTGAAATACATCCCTTCCAAACTACAGCAATAATATAATTCAGTACCAATGACAAGTTAGCACTACTAATACATTAAAATCTGGCCTCTGTGCACATGCCTATGAGTTAAAACCATACTGTAAGAAGATTGGAATGGTACCCTTTAAGAGTGTAGCCACACGCATAGCAGCTGCTCTGATATCATGTGTCAGCATCTCCCGTTGATATTTACTTAATTATTGACTCATTTGTGAGATTAATTAAGCATTGGAGCAGCCTGCCCAGAAACATCATGTACTTTTCACCACTGATGTTTGTGGGACCTGAATGGACAGTGCCTTGACCCCAAGGAGCGTGGAGGTTCCAAGCACTAGAAGCCTCCCAAAGCCCCTCCAACATGAGTGTTCCTGCAGTACTGTGACTTCGTGCTTCCCAGGCATAGATCTCAGGTTCTGAGATTCTTCCCTGCACTTTCCAGTCTATAAAAGCTGAGGCTCTTCATCCTCTGTCGTTCTTGTAAAAAGGAAAAAAACAACAACAACAAAAAAACCCCTGCTACTGAAAACCAGTAAAATGTAATGTGTTTGTGAGTTTTTTATGGGTTCTGAATACAGATATATATGTATTTTGTTTTTCTACTTTGGAGGAGCCTGTAAGGGGAGAGGAGCAGCAAAAAAGAGAAGGAATACATAAGGAATATATAATTATCTATTGCATATATAATATATGATTTATTTGGTGGCAGCTGGAGGTGTGATCTCCCTGTGAGAACAGAAGCATAGTCTAGAAATGACTGGCAAATCTGAGTATCACCTGCTGTGGTAGTTCCTCAGAGCTCAACACCAAGCAGTGATTCCTGTCCTGCAAAAGCAGCAGGCAGAGTTATTATTTAAGAGCAGGCAGAGTTATTATTAAGTGTGCTCACATACATGCAATGCCATGTTATTTAACAAATTCATTTTGAAGGCCCATTGTCTAAGGCCTCTGAGAAGACTACCAGGTGCCTCAGTATGAAATACATCAAATATATGTGTGGTGGTACTTTCTTATTGCTTTGGGAGCTTCTTTGCCAAAAATCCTGTCCCAACTCTAGTGTTGGCTTTAGACTCTTTCCAGTTTACTTCTCTGGGCTTTGCTATATCCTCAGCCATTTCCTTCCTCAGGCCGTGCCTGTGTAGGATGGCCCTGCCTCTGGTTCCTGTTCTCCAGCTCCTTTGGGAGTGGTAGGGGCCTGGGGGCATCACTTTGGGAGGCTGCACAGCTTCACCAGGCAGGAATAGTTCGTTGTTACTGCTATTCCTGCCACAGCCTGGGTCTCACTGCATCTTCACAGCATGCTTTTTCTCGTGGTCAATGTATTAATGGCTTCTGGAGTGTCTGAATTCTTCCTCTGGGATTAGGGGCTTTAGCTGCTCCCAGCCCTCAGCCTGGTAATCCATAATCAGATTTCACTCTTTTAACATTTCTCAGAGCAAATACTGTCTACGATGACCTAAATCTGACATTCTGTTCCCTTAGGGACCATCAGTTTTCTATGTTCTGTCACCTTTGAAGATGCTCATAGTCTCCTATTGCATGATCATAGCTTATCAATGCCACATTTAGTATCATCTCAGAGTCATTATTTCAGTAGCCTCCTTAACCTCTGCTTTTTCAACAAGAGCACTTTGGAGGAATGCTGACCAGTTATGGTTGTCTCCTGGTGCAGGGATTTGACTCAAATTACCTAACTTTTCCATTTGCTCTGATGCCTCCTACTTCTGCTGTTCTATTCCTCCATTCCATGCTACCAAACACCACTCAGAGCTTTGGTAACTTGCAGCCTGCCTGGCTTATGCTGGAGCTGAGAGTGGGTCTGCAGATAAAACCAAGCTGAGTGGTTTATTTGGCATGTCTGAGGGATGGGATGCCATGGGGAGAGACATGGGCAAGCTGCAGAAGTGGCCCATGGCAACCTCATGAATTTCAGCAAGGCCAAGTGCAGGGTCCTAGGGACAGGACAAGTGATAATAGTTTAAAACTGGAAGAGAGTAGGTTAGATTAGATATTAGGAAGAAATTTTTTACTGGGAGGTTGGTGAGACACTGGTACAGATTGCCCAGACACTGTGGACGCCCCAGCCCTGAAAGTGTTCAAGGCCAGGTAGGATGGGCTTTCAGCAGCCTGGTCTAATGGAGGGTGTCCCTTGCCCGTGGCAGAGGGTTGGAACTGGGTGATCTTTAAGGTCCCTTTGAACCCAAACCATTCTATGATTCTATGGTTCTTTGAGGGGGGTAAATAGAAATTAGTGTCTGTTGTATCTGGGAAATGCAGAAGCCTGTCCTTAGGAAGTGTTGGGCTCAAGGTCTGGAAAATGCTTTAAAAATATTAGCAAAGTTCTCATCCACATTTACAGAGATAAAGCTTATCGTCCTCAGTCTTGAGAAATTCAAACAAAAACGTAGAAGTTCTCAAACTTTGTCTCAAACTTTCTGCAGTGTGAGTTAATATGGTGATGGTTTCATCTCTTGGATTTTACCCTGTTTCTGGGGGGCACGGGACGTAACGAGTGCGCTGCTTTTGTTACCTTGATCTCTGTAAATGCAAATGCAAAGCTTCCTTTAAGTAACCAACTCCCGCGAACGACGCCCGCTGAGGCTGGTGAGCCATTAGATGGCAGCACAGATAAGGACAACATCCATCGTGCCTGGTGCTGCTCCAGGAAAACCCCTCCACTGCTTTCGGCATCCCCAAGATATCTTGTGGATGAAGAATTTTCACATTACATAAAGCAAAATAAATTAAAACCTGTAAATGAGGATTTTCATATTATATTAAAGCATGTAAAATAAAAATTACCCCCTCTCCCCAAACAGTGATGGCATCTATTAAGCCTGAAGTTCTTTCAGAATTTCTGAATTATTTTATTCCTTATCCTTCTCAAGCATACATAAATTCAGCTACACTGACTAAAACAGCTTCTTTCTTGATGACCTGTATAGTAGCTTATCACCTAAAAGCTTTTCTAGAAAACTCCATCACCAGCCATCTCAGCTCATGGCCTCAGGAGCATAATATTTTACATTACTTTCAGTTGCCAGTTAAGAAACTCAACAAATACAGCAGGCACTTAGTAGACCCTCAGAATATTCCAGTAACACTTCAACTAATTTCATTTTTTTAATGGAAAAAAAAATTGAAGCAAATAGAGGGGAGACCTAATTTTCTTTTTCAGACTGGATATCTAGCTTATTATTAATTTTGCATTGCATTGGCTTAAAGTTATATAAAGGAGAATCAAGGTGCTAATTGCATACCTGTAAACCTGACATTTGTGCTGACATCCCAGACTCTTGCCTGATATCTTGTGAGAAAGCCATGCTTGAGAGCTGTCAAAGTGATGAAGTTCCTGGTTTTTGCTATGGCAGAGCAAAATTCCTACCTTCTGTGCTGAGATCTGACAGAGCAATCCTGTCTGTGTAACTGGTAATGTAGCTGATGATCTAGAGCATCTTCTGGTGTTAAACTGTGGAAATACTGTTAAAAATATGTGGTAATCATATCAAAGAGACTTCATTCTAGCATATAGGATTTTGGCAGTGTTTATTTCATTTTTCCACTAAGAAATTATTAACAATAATATATAATTTTCCTTATTCATAATCATAACAGCTATATTAGGCTAATATAAAGCTGCCTTGCACTTGACAGAATCAGGAGTAATAATCCATGTTTTATACCAATTCAAAACTGGTTAATGGAGGTTAAGTCAGCCTCACCTCCCAGCTTTTTGGAGCATCTTCAGTCCCAGGCTGTTTTCCCAGGTGACTGAGCTGAGATTCAAACTTGGAGGCTGGTCTCACACTGGTGCCCTCAGGAAGTGCTTTGCACCAACTTTTGGAGATGTTTCAAAAGGAGAAGAAATTTGCAGTGTCTCATAGGCAATTAGGGACCACATCTCCTCTTGGGAGCTGATGAGCACAATGTGTCTGCTTGTCCCTTTTTCCCCACAGATTTGCCTCTTGCAGAGGCAATACTTCTCTTGTCACTTTGTGAAGTGGAAAAGCTGTGTAACTGCCCCCTCCCCCGTGGGTTTATGAGACTATCTGGAAGAAAGGAAGGATCGACCACTTTACTTTTTAAAATGAAAAGGACAATTCAGAAGGCAGCATAAAGTAACCCTAAGCAAAAATTTAAGAGAGACAGATGGGTAATAGAAAGCATCACGTCAGTATGTGATCACTGCAAACCTTGGCTTTGTGTTTTCAGCACCATGACACAAACATTATTTGATCTAAAGGGAAGATAATGGACTTTTAAACTTCATATTCTATCTTCTGCAGAATTCCAGGCCTGCTGTGCAAGTCTTTTCTCAAATTATTAATGTAGGCCAATGAGGATCACAGACCAAGGTGGAGTGGCTGCAAGCCTAATGTGTGCAGGTACTGCCAGCTACTCCAACAGCAGGCAAAGCCATTCTGTTCTGTACACAGCTTCTTGGGAAGGAGAAATGTGTAAATCTCGACTTTAGCACATGGGGAAAAAAAGTGTTGCTTTCTAGCACTATGTCAAAACCTATTCAGCATATAGCTGTCTTTTCAATGTGAAAACTAGTTAGGGGTAGGTTTTTTATTTATTTTAAACTGTCTAGATTTTATTCCACTTCAAAGCCTCAGAGAATTAGATGAAACTACTAAAACTTTTAAATGTTTGAAGGATACCAGATCAGCAGTGAAAACAGACAGGAGGCTGCTGGGCCCAGCATTACATTTTCCTCCGTAGAACAGGGAAAGATGGATGGTGTAGGGGAAGCTGATCCATTACTCCGATCGAAATGTGTCAGAGCCTGGCAGTTTGGGCATAATTAGACCCCAGTCACAATAATTTCTAGATCATCTCCAAATGCAGATACTGCTGCATCAGCAGCATGGAGGCAAATCCAGCATCTCTGACAAGGAAGTACTTACCTTCTGTTGGTGCAAACTCTGGAATGATGTGACAGGCCTTGATGGCTCCAGTGTACCTTCACTTAATGAGGGTGATCAACTTCTGAGCTTTTCTATGTCATCTAAATCACTTGTTTGGGATTTCAAATCTATTTATAAATAACTGAAATGCATTGCCTATAAAAATGAACAGCATCCTACAAACCTGTCAGTTCTCTATTTAACCATAATTAACTAATAAATAATTTACACTCTTTTTTCTCTTACTATAAACCAAGTTTTATACCAGACAGAGTAATTTGGAACAACTTTATGTTTTTGCCCATATATGGATATGTAGCCAGGTACCAGAGGGTGGAGATGACTTACCCAACAAGGTTCTATGAGGAATTCCACCCATGAATACAAATCCCAGCACTAATTAAGGGATCCAATTCTGCTTGGGCTTTATATACCTGAGGGACCTCTGTAGGTACAGATGTGAAGGAGGTATCCAGGCTTGTGTTTAGGGGGGCAGTAATCCCAACAACAGCTGCCCTTACCACACATGAGCTGGAGAAAAGCACTATCACACTTTATTTTAGTATGCTACAAAAGTCATTGTTGAACTTTATTAGGTACTTTAATACCAAGCATACTTTGAAGTAACAAAAATTATTGTTATTATTACTTTTACAGAAAATCAGGTATTTCAACAGTTTTCTTTACAGTTTGTTGACTTAAAAAGAAATTACAATTGACAAGTTACAATGGAGTGGGATGGGAAAGTGGTAACGTTTAAAAAGATAAAACATACTATTCTTACTGAGTCAACATTTAATGATGTACATCCTGGTACGTCTCTCCTTCTGACTGTGTACAAATGGTACTTATTCACTGAGCTGCCCTGACAGGGTTGCAATGTCTTGTGATAGCACTTTTTTTGCCATGTTTGTGTATACCTGGAAAGAACTTTTACATTACACCATCACCATGATGCTAAACAAAATAATATAATACGGAGAAACCCTGTTTTGGTGATTTCTGTCACAGCAAAAGTGCCATGATTGCAATAACGTGGGATAGAGGTAAACTCAAGGAGCAAATGGAGATGGTGATATGAGAGCACATCCAGATAACAAACTCTTTCACAGGCTTTGAGGTGTGAGTGTGGTTGTGAGCCAAGAAGAGCAGAGAATGAGGATGGGCTTCACTGAGACACCACTTAACAGGGACTCCTGAATGCATCTGGCCCCTGAGGATGTGCATTTTCCAGCTGACACTGGTTGGACTAATCACAGATTTAAAAACCTGTCTGAAGTGGGCCCTTAAATGAGTTTATGCTGCCTCATGTGTGAACTACTTGATTTTTACCTTCCATCCCCTTCAGGTCAATAGCAGGTGCTGGGAAGATGTTTATGGTGATTGACTGATTTGTGTGGGGTTTTTGACCAGCTAGTGCTGGTCCTTTAGAAGTCAGGAGAACTTTCTACATCCAGTTACAAGAGCAGCTTCAGATTAAAAAAAGTGTTGTTTATTTTTTTTAGATGCTGCCCAGATTCACCCATAAATTTACTTGGCTGACATCCAAGTGAAGTCAGTGACACATTGGTACCTTGGCAGGTAGATGAAAAGTTATCTAATTCCCTGTATTTGTTTACTGGCAGTTTGCTTAAAGATAATTTTTCTTTCAGAAGTAAAATAATTTTTTTGAGATTCATGAACTAAATTCTGGAATAGTTTGTGTTGTGCAGTCAATAGTTAAAAAGCAGTTTTAACTCATGTTTACCTCATGTCTTCAGCATTTTGCATTATTTGGGATCAACACTAGCAATTATTATTTTAGCCATTTCCCCTGAAAGCCAAAGAATGAAGAAACAGACTTTAAAAACGCTGAAGGAATCAGCACTGCAGTGTTCATTTTGCACTGGATTCATCTGTGATACACAGGAGAACCTAGAGGCATGTAGGGAGCAACGTGCTCATGGCCAGTCCTGGCCATGCTCTGTCCTGAGCCAGGACAGAGGTGTGGAGTGTTAGAGAGGAGCAGAGATGGGATCCCTGCCTCCCTCTGTTGCTCTGTGCCTGGTGCTTGGCCTTTCACTAAGAGGTCTTTCCGTGCCTGCTCCTGTTTGACTTCTCAGTGGCTTCTGGAAGTGAGAGTGCCCTTTGGGACCCAGGGAGGGAATCACTTCCCCACCAGTGCCCCAGGGCTATCTGTATCCAGCCCTCACACGGCTATTTGCAACATGTATTTGCTTACTAGTCTCTTAATTTTTGTATTGGGTTTAAACTCAAGGGTTTATTGAGTTGTACTGTGTGGGGGTGCATTTTTATAAGCTGAGCTTAAACTTAAGGCCAGAAGGCCTCATTAGATCACCTTGTCTGATTGGCATTAGCATAGGCCAGAGAGTGTCACTCCACTGTTGTATGGCAGAACAGGGAAAAGAAACATCCTTGGAGTGAGCAGCAGTGTGTTACATTTAAGGGGTATAGTATTTTTTCATATTAAAAAAGAAATCAAGGGGTTTTATTTTGTCACTTCAAATACAAACAATTCTATGCATCTTGGGAAATTTTATAGCATTATGATATTCAGTCAGACATACCTTAGAGTATATATGCTTCATAGAACTAGAATGTAGGTCAGAAATAATTTTTGAGTCTTAAGTTTGTTACAGACATATTAATTGAAACACGTATGCAGTAAAAATTGAGAAGCTTTACAGTTTTAGTCAACTTATTATACAGTGAAGTAAATGAAGTGCAGCAATGTAGCAGTAAAAGTTATACTTTTTCCACTAGGTGATGGAAACATTCAGAGTCTATAAATGCTAATTTAAGAGAAATGTCCTAACAGCTTCTTGGCTACTGGGATAGGAATAGTCTGAAGTTAACTGCCTCTCTACTGTGAAAGGTTTTAAAGCTTTTTGCTTTCCGTCCGAATAAAAAAAATGACATTTACAAACCTCTTCAATGCATATATATTACATATGTTTATCTAGCAACAACTACACCCCTTTTAATTTATTCCCCAAATGTGACTTTTCATGCATGTCTTCTGGATGCTGTATTCAGCAACAGTTTCTAATGAGCTGGTGTGTAATCCATGATTGCATTTCTCTTCTGAAATCACTTCCATGTCTGGCTGATCTGTGTTTAGAAGGTGGTGCTTATCCATCAGGCATTTTTGCACTTGTCAGCATTCTTCTCTGTTGGAGGCCGTTTCCCAAGCTTCTTCCCATTTTAATGTTGATGTACAAAAGCTGTTATTCATTTGTTTTGTGCTCATTCTAGTGAGGATTGGCTTAGTAGGACTGTGCAAAACAGAGAAAAGAGAGAAGCTGGTTTACTGCCAACAAACATAAAGATGTTCACACTGTGCTTAGCTTAGAGCAAGCCTCTGACCAATATTTTAGTGCACTTAATGATATGTATTTCCATTTGTCATGAAAAGTGAAAAATTTAATCTGTAGATAGGATTTGTAATTTTAAATTCTCGAAAATTCTCAATTTTCACCAGCTAATCGACACAGGAAGTCAAAATAATGAGATTATTTCATCTAAAGTTTGAGCCATATGAAAATAAAGATGCAATGTATATGGAGCAGGAATGACATTTACTGGATGAATACCATGAATTGAGTTAAAATCCTGACATTTCTGTTCCATATCAATAACTTCTTTCCCTCAAGGACACAATCCACGTTTGCAAACATGATAAAATAATACCTTGTGTTAAATTTCAAATGAAGACAGAGGTGTGGGGGTGTTTTCAAATCAAGCTTTCCCTTTAAAGCTAATTCTCACGGCCCTGTTTCCATGTGCTTAGGTGGAGCTGCATGCGGGGCGAGGGGACAGTGGCTGTGCTGGCACTGGGAGCAGGGTGACAAAGGCCCCCCCCTCCTCGCTGCAGGTGACAGCCCCCGAATTGGTGCTTCAGGGGCCACCACTGGACCCCGGGGCACAATGAGGAAATCTTTCTGCAAGTACCCACCACAGGCAAAGGTAAAAACCTGGCTGCCCCAGCATTCGGCAGGGAACAGAAGGTTCTTGCACCAAATGAACTCTGCCAAGTCACCAGTAGCTAAACTCTCTCAGACCCCTGAGACCAAACCATGAAGTCTTTTGTCAGGCAGCCTCTCCACTTCCTCCTGTGAAAGAGTCACTGCTCAGGGGGTCTTACAGAGCCGCAGCCTGGGGGAGAGGATGGCTCATCGTCATCACAACCCCACTTCCTATATCGTAATGCAGGAACTAGGGGGAGATCATTGTTTTTGTGACAACAAAAGAAAAAGAATTAATTTCATTGTGAGATGAAAGCAAACGAAGAATTTCAGGACTAGAAACACTTAAAACATTACTATAAGGAGACAGAAATATTTCATTTCCTCCCCCCGTATTACATGGAGGAGCCACCTTCTCCCATTCCCTCAAATTCCCTACACCCTTGACTCTTGTGGTCACCTTGGCCTGCAGCTAATTCACTCACAGACCCAGAGAGTGTGGTGCCCCAGGGCAGGGTACCCAGACCCTAAGGCCTGGGGTGGTGGTACCACAAATCAGCAAGCCTGGTGGTGGCAAACCCTTCTGCCATGGGTGCCTTGGATGCCTGCTTCCCCATCAGTTTCCAACAAACTGACATTTTTCAAGCAAAGTTTGCTTTGGAGGAAAATGTCTGACTTGTTCAGCATGTATTTATAGTCCAGATTTATTTTACAAGACACTTTTAGTTGATGTTTCTGAGACTAGAAAGTAGCAAATAAGTATGCAAGAAGCATAAGGTGAACTAGGGAGGGCACTAAAAAAGAAAAATGTTTTGTTTGTGTTAAAAAATTAATATGAAATATGATGTTCACTGTGGTAAAAACATTTTTATGATGTGAGTATGTAATGGGATGGAAGCTTCCAATTGTAAAAGAAAGCTTGCCATTGATAGCTCCATGAGCTTCCTTTTACCCTTTAAAACATGCAGCAAAAATGAAGGCTAAAGTGTGCATGAGAAATAAACATAGTTATGATAAATAAAATTTATTAAAAATGGTCTGAGTCTGGAACTTTGGTGTATTTTATAAATGTGGTTACCAATGTTATTAATGTGGTAATTAGTAAAACAGGTAAACAGCACTACCAAATAAAGTGAATGAAAAAGTGCCTGAGCCTCTAATCTGTTTATTTGCTGAGTGAGGTAAGGGGGTTGTGAGCCTCTTAAACAATCCATATTTGGTGAAACTGAAATCCAGAGAAAGACAACGTTGTGTGGTAAGGAGCACGTGCCCTGATACTCCTAGGAACTGTCAAAGCTTAATAGAACTGAATGAGTCATTTCTTTCAATTATTTTTAAACATAATTTCATGTACCTGTGTTATTCAAACCCCTCACATTGCTTATTGGATTTCCAGCAGCACTCAGTGTTTCAGCAGTAACAGAATTTATTAATTCTTTGGACAAATTTTTCACACAGGTGTTATACACATGGAAATGAAATTTGACAGATGCCATAGGTGCCTAGTTGACAAGACATAAGTAAGTCATTCACATGCAACATCTCTCAGTCTGTTTTGTATCACATCATAGGCTTTTGACTCCTTGAAGCTTGTTTTCTTAGAGCTACTTACAGTGCTGTTGCCTTGAAATCAGTTAATGAAAGCAGTCTTCATGGAAGCTGTATTACCCAACCATCCAGGTGCTCTGCTGTTAAGTTCCCTATTTAAAGTCTTTAAAGGCTGCCTGTTAGGCTGACCTCTCCACCACAGGGTTACTACTCATAATTGACACACTCAATTAGGGCAAGCACTTCTGCTGACTGCAGAGCTGTGTAATCAGCCTGGAGGGATTTACAGTATTTTAGTGTTTATGTACATTTCAGAAAGAGGACACTGAGGTTTGTTTGTGGTAAAGATGAATCACAGGGAGATTTCCAGGTTGCTCCCTGACAAGGTATAAAAGATATGCTGAATTTCAGATGGTCCCTTCCATGCTGTTACTGTAAAGTCAGTAAAATGAATAGTAAATATAGAGAGAAAGGCAGACATTCTAGGTTTGGGTATATATTATCTCAGACAACCGTAACACTTTACACTGCTAATTGTCACCAGCCATATTGAAATGATCTTTGCCATGTATTTGATTGGCATCTAGAAATAACACCTTTCCAAGTGTTAATGTTTTATTGCTGACTCCAAACACACACGCTTTGCTAAAGAGCAACTGGCATTCGTGGTCACACCAAAATTGGTACAATTATAAAACCACATCAGCTGGCAGAAAGCCATGGGCTAATGAGGTACCAGAGATTTCCTCCCAGGACCTCCACAGGATTCCTCCAGCCTAAACATCATCTCTGCTGAATGCTGACACTGTATGGGAGGAGATGAAGGATGAGAGAAACCTTGATACTGAAGCTCTGCAATTGAAAATAGACATGCTGAGGCACCTTGGATAACACTGCTGCCTGGGCTGTAGGCCAAAAAAAATTGGAAAGTTCAGTTTTAATGAGGTGTTAGAGTTTTCACCTTTCTGCTTATAGAACCACAGAATCCTTAAGGCTGGAAAAGACCCCTAAGATCATCAAGTCCAACCGTTAACATAGATCGTCCATATTCACTCCTAAACCATAACTCCAAGTGCCTCATTCACACACCTTTTGGACACCTCCAGGGACAGTGAATCCAAGACTTCTCTGGGCAGTGTGTTCCAGTGTCTGACAACTCCTTTGGTGAAGAAATTTTCCTGATACTCAATCTAAACTTCCCCTGGTGCAACTCAAGGCCATTTCATCTCATCCTGTCACTTGTTACTTGGGAGAAGTAACCCACCTGGCTACAACCTCCTTTCTGGGAGTTACAGAGCGTGTTAAGGTCTCCCCTGAGTCCCCTTTTCCCCAGGCTAAACATCCCCAGCTCCCTTAGCTGCTCCTCATAAGACTTGTGCTCTGGGTCCTTCACCATCTTTGTTGCCTTTTTGGACACAGTGATCTGGGTCAGCTCCTTATAACCACAGGTAGATGGTTTTGTTGCTTACATCAGGGTTGGTGAAATGCTAAGTGTGTTAAAACTCCACTTGCAGCCACTGCAACCCAAAATTCAAACAGCAATGTGTATTCATGGCCTGGACAATATCCAGGTGCATGTAATTAAAAGGCATGAAAGGCAGATAGATGCTCAGCTGCACAGAACAACCACTGACCCATCATCTCTTATTTCCTTGAAGATAGTCTCTTTAGAACACATAACAAACTAAATTTGAGTGGTCTGAAAGAATTATTTTGTTTTTCAAGTGATGAGAGAGAGGATTTATGTATATTCCCATTTCTCTATCTGCTGTGAGTGCCTTTTCCCTCTTGATGCACTGAACATCCTTTGCCCTGGCCTCACGGGGAGATGCTTATCCATCGCCTGGAGAGTGACCCTGGGGCAAATGGTGCTCACAGTAAACAGCCAGGCACCTACTCAGGTCCTCTCCATGAATCCTGATGATCCAAGCTGAAACTCTAGCACGTGTTTTGGAGAAGCCATCCACAGATCATGCTGGAAACAGCTGTATGGCCAGGAGAATAAACTGCACTGCAGCTGAGACACAGCAAGGAGAGTACAAGGCTGCCCAGTGGAGATGGAAAGAAGAATGGACAGAAATTCCCCCACTGTTTTGCTAGCAGCTCTCTTTCAGTGTTTCAGCACCTTCTCAACAAAATGTGATAAATGACCTGTCCACACCAGAGCTGCCTAAGGCATTTCCTCCTCCTCCTGGCAAACCAGCAGGCAGGACCTGGCAACTGCTTGCTCTGCCATCATTCACAACTACCAAAGACTACCTGAAAGGACAGGGGTTAAAGAGAATGCACAGTAGACTGTGAGGAGTTACTAAAACTTTAACAAAATTTTGGGATTGAAATTGTGTGACAGTTTTGTCCATATGGCATTAGAGAAGCTCATCTGAGCAGAAGGTGTGTGAGCTTGCTCTTCTGCTGCAGCACTTCCTTGCAATAAAATAGAATTGAATCACATGAAAAATGACAAGATTTTTTCCCAATTCAGTATGCAAGCCCTATGAAGCCAGAGCTGAGTGGAACAGTGGGACTTACTCAATCTGCTGGCTGGTATCTTGCTCACCCTGTGAGTAGCAGCAGCTGAACTCCTGGGCATGGCTTGTGGGAAGTGTTTCTAGGACTGTAGGAAATGGTTTCAGGAGCATTCAGGAATTTTCTAAATGTGTGGCTCAGGTGGTTTGGCTGTCAGAAGACTCAGTTCATGGCTGCATAAGCACGTTTCTAGGATGTGAGAGGATGCTGTGGTGGTGTGCTCCCCTCTGCTGCTTCAGTCCTAACTACCAGTTAGGACTCTGATGGCTGCACTCAGCTTTATCTAGACTTTGGGGGTGGGGTGGCAGCAGGGTAGCCAAGGGCTGTCTGGAATAGTAGGCTGCATGTCAGCATGTCCCCTTGAGGAGGGTCACCTCTCAAGGTTAGTCCTCGAAGTTGAAAGATTCCTCACTGCAACAGAACCTTGGTAAGTGGTTACTAGCACACTAAACTTCAAAATCTTAGCTAAGTGATATAAAGGCTTGATTGTGCAAATATAATATCTCAGACATAAACCACTGAACAAGTCTGGGACTAGGATTGGATTCAGCCACACGTACACTTCTCTTTGAGAAGGGTTTTAGAATGCAAGGAGATTCTTTCTGAACCTCATGGCTCAACAACAGGGTTTCTGGCAGTTTTGTCTGACCTTGTCCTCCACGCAGTAAATAAACAATCTTGCCGTTAAATCTTGTTAAAGCACTGTTGCATTTACCATTGAACTTTGGTAAATCACTGTTTTTTATCATAAAGTATATTGTTGCTTCTCTCTTGTATATTGTTGCTTCTCTCTTACAAGTGCAGTTGCTTCCATCCATGACAGATGGTTTCAGGGCCACAGGGGCGATGATGGGCTGAACAGACAGAGTACTGTTTTATTAGAAATTGTTTTCTGAGAAGAAACAGAAAAATGTTGAAGGACGCAGTCAAATCAATTTTTCCAGGTTTCCAGCATCTGTGTACAACACACAGCTGGACAGAACTTTGCTGTCAACTTACAGGCTGTCATTCACAAGAAAAAACCCAGCACACCATCAGACCTGAAGCTACACTCCTTGAATACCTAATGCACTCAGCAACTGTCCCTCCCTGAAAGACTCTGGCCAATTCTTGTAGTTTTAAAATCCAATTTAATCTTACATTGGTTTTCTCCCCCTTTTTCTGTTGTATGTGATGACTGAAACATGGCAGGAGGAAATGGCTGTCAGCTCAGAGGCTGTTTGGTTGCAGAGAGCATGCTGTGGGAGGAGAATCATGGAATCATTGAATGGTTTGGGTTGGAAGGGACTTGAAATGTCATCTCATTCCTACTCCCCTGCCATGGGCAAGGACACCTTCCACTTGACCAGGCTGCTCAAAGCCCATCCAACCTAGCCTTGAACATATCCAGGGACAGGACATCTCTGAGCAACCTGTTGCAGGGCCTCACCACCCTCACAGTAAAGAGGAAGAGTGACAAGGCAGGGATACATTTTCTGCATTGTTGATTTCTCTAGACAGAATGTTTTTTGAAGCTATTATGACAATAAGCAAAAGTCTCCAGGACTAAATGTGGTTGTCAAGAAAAATTGATCAAAAAAGTAGGTGATCAGCAATGAAGTTTCATCACCTTGTGCCAAGGTATGAAAAAAGACATGTATTTGCAAATCAAGTCTGGAGCCCAGAGTGGATCATGGCAGCCTAACCATTTGTGGTCTTGACATCTTTAAGTTCCTGTTTTCTTCCAGATAGAAATTTTGAGAAAGGTGAGAAGCTCTGGCACAGTCAGACATCAGATGCGAGGCTCTAGGAAGTCCTTAGAGCAGGACAGGGCCCTCCTGGGATGACACATTTAATCTTTGGATGGTCCCCAGGATGGATGAGGGCCGTTGGCTTCTGTGGGACTGTAGACCCAGAAGAGATGGGAGGTCTAAATCTGAGATGGACAAAGTGAGTTGTGTGAATCCTGGAATTATAATTACCCTGCACAAAGTCATTAACTGCATGCATGGAAGAAGAGGGAAGCTGCTGCCTATGTGTGGAAGATCTTCAGCCTGAAATATCAAATGATTAGGCAGTTTTGTAACAAAGCCTAAAAGATTAGGCTTGTTTGTAACAAGCTATCAAAGACCTTGTCTGAGCACAGCTTGAGGATGGATATTTTTAGTCCTTTTGGGGTGTGCCATTGTGCACCAGGACTGCCTTCCTGGAGAGCAAACAGCTTTGCAGAAGCTGGGTCTGAGATTTCAACCCCAGGTCAGGAAGGCTCAGTAAGATCAGTTAAACAGCTTGAGGACTGACTGGGCAGGGATGCAAGCAGCAGGCCAGCCCGGTGGGAAGGCATGAGCCTAGCTACATACAGCAGTCAGCTGGGCTCTCTTGTCAGCGAGACCGTGCCTGAAGGAGCAGGTGAATTTTGGCTGCAAATCTTGCTAAATGGGGTTAGAGCAGCTTAAAGAAGGCACCTCTTTAGAGCCTGACAGTTTTATTATCTCTGAAAGACTCTCCTTCAACTACTCCTAAATATAGCCAGGTGGCAGTGACAGGCTCTAAAACTCTGAATATGGGCAGGCTTCAAGCTTCTCTGCCACCCTTCCTAGTCCCTGACTCGGGTGGCTTTCCTCTGGTTTGAATGCAGCTCCAAGAATACAACATATGCATATTTATTGGTGAGAAAGACAGGAGGAGAGTGACAGACAGAGGGAAGAGACACCTATCCAAGGATGGATCAAGTTGTAGCTGTCATCCCTGTCATCTGCTGGCACCAGTCTGGGCTGGTGGAAACAGGGCTCCCTTGGGTGATGGCTCTGCTAGCCATGCCTCACTATGAATAGCTTTTGGGTTCCTCATCTGGGCAGCTTGGTGCTCATGGCTGTGCCTCCATGGCAGGCATCACCATCCCCCTCTACTGTCACACACAGTAAGTGTGCCCTGGGCACAGGAGGGGCTGTGTGTCTGCCTGAGGTGGGAACTAACACACTGGGATGTCGTGATCAGACCCTGCTGAACACTGGGCTGCCTTTTCCTCCATTTCAATATTTGCTTCTGTCAAGAAAAGGAAGATTTTTATCATATGAACAAACACAGCAAAAAGCCTCCTATTCTTTCTCCTAAAGAGTTTTCTTTTACTGTGGAACATCACAGAGACGCTCCTTCCTCTGGTGGTCCCTTTCCAGAAGGCTCATCAATTTGTCTTTTGTACTTGGTGGTGTTTCTGTCAAGTTTGGGATGGGAGTCACGTCTCAAGACAGGTTTGCTGGCATGGGAGATCTAGTATGTTGTTGGAAGAACTGGCAAGAGGCTGAAATGCCTTCATCAATAATGTCTTTCACATGAACTAGCTTCCTGCTTTGCAGAGTTGTAGGCTCAAGTCAAGCAAAATCAGTCATTTGTTGTTCATCTATTTTTATTTCCTCCATGTGGTTTGCTGCAGTCTTTCTTTGGCCAGATGGTCAAATAAATTGCTGTCACTAAACAGGAGTCTCTGAACGGTGATTCCTAAACTCTTCCTGTCCTTTAACTGTTAAATGAGAAAATGTTTCACTTTCTTTATATTCTGCCCATTTGCTGCAGCTGTTTTTCAGTTTCTCCCCTGGAACCCAGAGGATCTGTAGGTATTTTTGTTTGTTTCTCCAGCCTTCAAACTGTGTGATCAGACTGCTGAGAAAGCTCTTTATTGTCTGTATTTAAAAACTTACAAATTTTGATGTACTTGCTTATAGGGAGCTTCTCTGAGGATCCAGCCATGTCAGTGAGGTATCTTGACAAGGTTTTGGGCGTATCGGCCAGAAAATGTTTGGATTGGCATTGTACAATCTTACAGGTTTTTATTTTGTAAGTAACATTTTACATCTAGCTCTAGTAGCATTATATCTTCCAAGAGTTTTCCTGTGCTAGGCAGTGTTAGATGTTGACGTTGGCACGTTTTTCAGTTTGGGAAAACAAACCTTGCTGTCATTGATGCAGAGCTCTCCTTGTCTGGGCTGGGCCATCAGGGCAGGCAGGAGGCAGAGCCCAGGGCCAGCCTGGGCTGGGGGCAGCGAGTGAGCCCCAGCCTGGAGGAGCCCCTCACTGCCTTCCCTGTGTGCTCTGTGCTGGCTTGAGCCTGCTTTTCTGTGAGCACGGAGAGAGTGGGAGTTCGGTGCTGGGAGAAAGCCAAGATATTGAAGCAGATCCTTGAAAGTGCCAGCCAGGATCTCTGTGTAAGGAAGCTGCTACGATGGGGCTTATTTTAGTGGTGTGACAGAAAAGGAGCTCTGCTCTTTTTTCAACAGACTGGATTTCTCCAGATGAATTCACAATTCATATAGTGAGTGCTTCCTCCTAACAGAAACAAAGAGGGCTGTGACAGTTCTCTGGCCATTCCAACATGACATTTCTGTGAATTAAATTTCCTGAAAAAAAAAAGCTGTTTTTTTTTTTATTTTAACATAATAACTAAAGCATTGCAAGAAGTTTAAATGTCACAGAAAACATAAGAAAAATATCAATGCTGATGAACCTTAAATGCTGCAGAATAATAAAAACATTTAAACTCTCTTTTTTTGTTTGTGTAATGAATTTCCCTGTTCTTTGGCCAGTGCCAAAGCTATGTGACCTGGGAACATGGCACACATCCATGCTGAGCAAAGGCACATCCAAGGATTTCCAAAAGTTTTCCAAACTTTCTCTTTGTATATACTTGTGCTGATGGGAAGAGAAAATTTGGTGAATGAGTTGGGCTGGAACTGGGAGTGAGACTCTGGCTACTGGGGCTCACTGTGGAGGAGAAGGGTCCTGCAGCTGCAGGACTTTGTCCAGAGCACTCTGGGGCAGGGGCTCACCAAGGCAAGGCTGTCTGTCCTTCATCTCATCACACTGGCTGGCTGCTGTAATGTTGGGTCTCAACCAAAACCTGCTAATGAGCTGCAAATATTGATCCCATTGGCCCTTGAGAAAGATACAGGTGCCAAGTTACATGTTTATGGGCAACAGAAAGATAATGATCTGGAGCAGCTTTGGTCTGAGATTTCAGAACTGCAGTTTAGTGATTAGCTTACCGAGCACAGGAATGTTAATTAACAGTCTGTGTACTCTCTAGGCAAATAGAAAGTATTTGGAACTGTACATAAGACTCACAGTTGTTTCCAAAGGTATGAAATTACATGTTAAACTACTGAAAAAAATCTCTATGGGGTTAGATGACAGTCAGCTAGAAGAGAGTCTGGATTTGAGAGTTGGCAAAGCCAGGGTCTAGGGAGAGGGTGAGCTTTTTGGTGAATACCATCTGTCATGAAAACCAGTCTGATATGTAGCAAGGACAATGTTGAATGCTCATGGTCCTGAAGACATTTTTTCTGTCATCTTCCTTTTCTTGCTCCAAACCCAATTTGTGCAGGCTTTGGACGATGTGTTAGGATTTATTATTGCTATTAATTTATATGATTCCCTTAAACATTTTCTTGAGTTGCTCTAGAGGTGTGAAAGGCACTCTTGTAAAAGAAAAAGAAGAGATTCCTTCCCTGAAGAGCTTTCAGCACAGAAGGCAAACTGCAATCAGCAGTGCAGAGAAAAAGAAAGAACAAACCTATCTCAGAGAAGGAAGGGGAGGACTGTGTTAGGAAATTGCCAGCTGAAGAGCATGCAGAAAGGCAAGCTGGTTTGCAGGAGCCCTGAGTGACAGGTGTGGTACAGTGTCCTCTGGGTCAGAACAGGAAGGTGATATCCCAGTGTATCCAGCAAGCCCTACAGTCTTAGGCAGGCGTCCATGTGGTGCTGTAAATAGTTCACGTTATTTCCTCCTCTGGAGGATCACACCCCACACAACCTAAGATTGGCTCTAGGGCTTAGCATTCTTGGTGGCTTCTTTCCCCCTTTTACCCTGCACCTGATTCACACAGACACATGGACCATTTTCCTGTTGTTTGGCTGTTTCCACCAACAACCATAAGACAAGTCTTGGGTAAAATGCACCTTTCAATGTAAGGTTGCCATTGTAGCAGCAAGAGACAGCAGGGCACTCTTGAGCAGCAACCAATCCAGCACCAAACAGGAAGGGGGAAAATCTCCAGCCCACCATCTCAAACCAAACCCCAGTTTCCCCAGGATTCCTCAAAACTCAGTCACTAGTTTCTCAGAGACAGTAGTAATTCAGAACGACCTATTAGATAAAGAAGACGCTGATACAGGTTTGCTCAGAAAGAAGCTCATCTGTGAAATGAGGCCAGCTTAGACAAAGGGGAAGCAAGTCAGGTCCAGTTGCATTCACATAGCTCCATCTGCAGCAGTGCTCCCTGAGGAGCCTTTCACTCCACCTGCAGCCTTTAGCAGGGGGGGATTAATGCACTATCCTGCTATGCAGCACTAGAAAAGCTCCAATAAAATCTTTCACCCACCCACACCCAGAACAAGTAATATTTGTCCATACTTCCCTCTCATTCTGGTCCATCAGTGTATGGCCAGGTCAGCAGTGGGGGCACAGGAGTCCCTGTGTTTACCCTTAGTGTTGGGCTGCTCAGGGACCAGTGCCACTGCTGCTGGCCCTGCTGGGGCTGCTGGGGCTGAGGGTCTGGCTGAGGCTCCCTGGCCTCCAAGAGACCCTGCAGTGTTGACTTTCCAGTGCACGTGCTGCCTGTGTTCAGTATCTGGCACCGATACACCTCCTCGGTGCTTAAATAATAATGATGGATTTCTGCTCTGGAGTGATAACTTGTGTCGTGCAGCTGGGTTAATGTGTGTCAGCTGTCACTGTCCCTGTCAGCCGCTGCTGTCACCCAGCAGCAGATAAGTAAATCTGCCATGATGCATATCCCAGAGAGAGCAGGGATTAAATATTTCATTGCCTCAGACACTGAAACATCTCCTAATTTGGTGTCCTTTTCTAGAGGTCACATCCTCTCGGATTTCCCAGCCCTGGGGGAGGGCAGAGGCTGCCTGGGTTTCAGAGGCTGCAGGGCTGGAATTGCTGGCAGCAAAGTCCCTGCAGCCAGGGCGAGCCAAGCTGCTGTGCCAGTCCTGGCACATTTAAAAATAAGCAGAAACTCAAGGAAAAAGAAAAACCTCCTTTTTTTCCAATGGGCCTGATAAGGCAGTTGAGCCTCCATTGTATCGACCAGGGGCAAATGGCCTAGTACCCAGCTTGGGCTGTCTCTGGGACACATGGAGCACCCAGCACCATGGACTGAGTACCTGCCCGACGTGGTGGCTCACTCCATGTGGGCAGCACTGTGGAAAGCATCAGCTGTAGCTGTAGTCAGGTAAATGTGCTTGTTTCATGGTGTTCCCAAAGCGATGGGTCACTGAACTGGGGAGATGAGCTTGGTGGTCATTCATACAGCCTTTACATCACCCTGTGTCCATCCTTTCTTCTCTATGGTGATATGCTAACCCGTTTGCTAGCAAAGTCTCATGTTATCATTTGCTTGGAGACAGGAAAAAAAGATTTCTTCAACAATTCAGATTTCTTCACTCTCCTGGACTTTCCTGGTGTTACCCATAGGAACTTTAGATTGAAGGAATTTTCAGTGCAAAATACCAATTTGTTGATACTGAAATTTTCTCGGATGCTTCTTTTTTTTAACACATGAAAGGGGCTATCCTAGGGGGATGTGGAAAACAAAAGAAAATGCTCTGATAAACAAGATCTTGGCTACTTTTAGACTAACTACCTATGGAAACAAATAAAAATGAAAATATCTCCTTTTTTGTGCCACATTGGAAGAGACAAAGACCCATCCTATTAGTGCTGCTGAGGGAATAAAGTCCTTGTTTTCCAGAAAGACTTAATGAACCACAAACATTCGAAAACCAGGAAGACATAAACATGAGTTCTGAAAAGCCTGATTTCTTTCTTATTTCCTGAGAGCTAGTGGTTTTCTTTGCAATTATGAGGCACAGAAGGGTGATGTATGTTTGGTTTTGTTTGTGTCCTTTTTTTTTTAAGCTGAGATTGAAGTACAACATGTGATTCAGAATTGGAACAGGGAAAACAGAAAGCATGAGCAGTTGTGACACTTATAAACCTGCAGGTAATTGTACAGGCATTTCATCTCCATCCTTTCCTTGTCTTCATCTGGACTAATTGCCTCTCTTTACTGTGCTCTTTATGTGGACATCAGATAAACTGTATCCTCCATATGGGAATGTTCCCCTGTAGGTCTGGGGTTGCACTGACTCTGGGATCTCATCAGAAAACAAACAGAGGTTTTGCAGGTGGATCTTTCTGCTTTCCTGTTATGTAAGGTCTCCAAATCAGTATTCATCTGTGCACTGTGAAGTAGCAGCACTTCTGCTTCTTTTTGATTTTTTTTTCATGCAGGGAAAGTATAGTTTGTGCTGGTTTCTTATATAAAAATAGCAAATTTTATGAGATGCATTTCCCTCAGGCCCCACGGAGTAGAATTTGTTCTGTAATAAGAGACCAATGTGTTTTAATTGCTTGTTGTAGACTATTACCTGTTAAATTTTTCTGACAGTGTGACACCAGCAAAAAACTTCTTTTCTATTTTGCTTCCTTCTACTTTAGAGCTGTCAAACAGCTTCAACATCTAAGGATAAAACATGACAGATGACTCAAATATGTGACAGGTCATAAAATATTGATTCTTCATGTTACCTGCTAATGAAACACATGCCACCATGGGTAAATCTTCCTTACATTGGATTCTTGACTTTTAATTGTTATAATTCCAGTTTAGGTTGTAGTCTAGAATTAGGAAGTAATGAGTTTGGTCCCAGGAAATACTAAAGCCTATAAATAAGGAATCAGTTCTACTTTTCTTTAACTAGTGCTTTTTATCTAGACTCCCAGCCACTTTTCGTGTTAAAATCTACGTCTGATGGAAACCCTTTTGGACCTTTCTGGTTCTTTTCTGACTCAGTAGAACCAAGCCAGCTCCTAAGATCATATTATAATGAGAAGCACCAAGGATCAATCAAGGACTTCCCACTGTGATTTTCTTTCCCAAGAGAAGAACCTTCTCTTGATCATGTATGAAATAAATAATATTTACTAGATTTTTTGAGGATTTTGGCATTTTTCTGGTTAAGCTTATAATTTTTAGTCTTTTTAGGTAACTTTCAATCAGCAACAGCTTAGTCTGGGCTTTCTTGTCTGGTCCTACTGGGTCCTTTCTTTCAAATGAAGGCAGTATTTTTTTGGCTAGAGATCTCTATGTAAGATCTTCTGGCAGGAAATAAGGGATGCTGCCCTACCTTTCAAGGACACTGAACCTACCTTTCAAACAAAATCTGGAAAACAATGTTCAAAACTGTATTTCTAATCTCTTGAGTAAGGGTTGTGTCTGGTACAAATTTTGTGCTTCAGCAGTGAATGGTGGGAACTGCCAGCCCCCTGACTCAAGCCTGTGCAAGCAGAATTGTGTCTTCTCTTCTAAAACACTTCCCTGTCTGTGACTGAAAACTTCCCACAGAAAAGTTAACATCATCCCTCTTAAAAGGAGCTCTTTCTATTGTGGTGACACCCCTTTCTAACAGTGAGCTTTCAGTGCAAAATTATCTGGGGCCTGAGGAGTGCTGGTGCTAGGACATGTTGGAGGCTGGCAGACATCTGGCCCTGAGACCAGGAGGTGCTGGAGTCTGACATGGTCTCTGCTGCTGTTGAGGGGGACACCCCTGCTTTCCATAACTCCCATGCTTGGGAAACTCAGCAGCCCACAGGTGCCAGACTGTCCCTGCTCCAGATGGAATGAATGGTGCAGAGGAGCAGATGTGCTTCAGGCTGTTTTATTGGAAGCAGAGGGGAATGTCCTCTGTGCAGCTTTGGAGGGATGAATAAGCTCTTCCATGATGCACCTCTTCCATGGTGCAATTGCACCCAGCAGATCCAGCCTTAGGAGTGCTGAGAATCACAGGACAACACTTGTAAGCAGAAATACAGCCCCTTTTCTGAGGGAGGGGGTGATGACATGGCCAGAGCTGACAGCAGCAGCAGCTGGGTTCCTCCCCGGCACTCTTTGCTACACTTGGAGGATTTGGAGGGTGAAGCCAGACCTTGAGAGTATCTCTCTGGTAACCAAATCACCACAACTGGCACTTTAATACTTCATTCAGGAATTAAAGTGAGGTGAGAAGAGCAGCCCTTGTATCACCGCAGCCCTATTAGGGCTGGATGATAAAAAGTGTACTGGAAGTGTAGAACAAGCAAATGATGAACATTAGTTGGTGTAGCACCTGTGTGCTTGGAAGGTTATCTGTTTTCCACTTCCATAAGCCAGACTTTTGAAAGAGTTGAAGCATGAATCTGAAAAACCTGAAAAACATTCTCATAGCATTTAGAAAACTTTATTTAGATAAGCTGCTATCAAAAAACAAATGCAAAATTTGTTGGAAAAACACACTGTTAGAGTGGTGATTAGTGGCTCACTGTCCAGCTGAAGGACTGTATTTATTAGAGTTTCATGGGAATCTGTCTTAGGTCTGATGTTATTAGAATACTTTCACTAACCACTTAGATAGTGGAATAGAGGATCTCCAATGGAATGGAGGATATCCTTCTCCATTTGTGGGTCACAGTAATTCAGAAGGGGCTCCAAGTGTGTTGTAGGTCATAAACTATTCAACATTTATAATGAGTTAGAGAAATGATCTGAAAAATAGGACACAATTTAATAGCAATACATGCATGGGCAAAGAAGAGAGTTGTACAGGATAAAAGTTATGGACCAAAAGACCACATGACTCCACAAGGCCCTTCTGTTGTGAAAAATAGACAAATGCCCTACCATTTTGAAGAAGCAGAAAAATTTATCTGCAAGACACACAAAGTGAGTCTACCAGGCTGCTCAGCAAGGCCTCAGCTGCATGGTTGGCTTTTTGGCACTAGACTGTAAGGGAGAAGCGTACCTACCTGGTGAATACAAGAGTGGAACAACAAGGGTTTCAGAACCCTTGAAATTCTTAATGTAAGGGAAAACATGGGCAATTGATCTGTGTAATCTAGAGGAAAGGAGACTTAGTGGACATAACACTCTTAACTATGAAAAAACGCTGCTGCCAAAATGAAGGGAATAAATCATGGGAATGTGACAAGTAATGGACCTAGAAAGCAGCCAGGGAAATTTCACAGACATTAGGAAAATCCTGTCCAAGATAAAGTCCCTTGGCCTGTGGAGCAGCTGCTGAGAGAGGAGCGGGAGCTGCTATTGCTGGGGTCCTGCAGTGCTCCCCTCACCAAAATGCCCTCAGTTCCTGCAGCCAGGCAGAGCTAGAGGCACATAAAAACCTACTTTACACCCACTGACATACAGCAGGGAGAAAGAAAAGAAAAATGTGCTGTGTCCACCTTACACCCTTGGCCCCCACAGGAGGGACACAGCCCTGTGAGGATGCTGGGCTACAGGGGCAAATCACAAGGCAGGGCTCAGGTGACAGCAGTGTCTTGCTGTTCAACCTCTCTCCAGCTGGAAGGACTAAATTACTTAGGAACATCCTGTTTTCTCCCCAGGTGACTTACACAGAGGGCATTTCCACTGATCAGGGAGGAATGATTCCCCAGCCCATATTTCTGTGCCAACTGTGCTGTCTATTTTTAACAGCAAGCTGCCATTAGCATTTGTTTGCTAAAAATAAATGCATTTCAAATGCAATTCATTACCTAGCGCATTAGGGTAAAGGCAATTTATTCTTCAGTCAAGAAGAAATATTTTTAAGAGATAAATTGGTTCATGCAAATATCTGTGACTTGCACTCAGTACATGTGGTACCAGCAGAGACAGTGCTCTGATTTCAGTCAATTGATGGGATAGATCACAAAATTCAGGAAGCTGCTGAGGAGCTCAGTGCAACATCCTATTCAACTTACTTAAAAACATGATGACAATTATGTAAGAGGGAAACAAAAAAGAGATGTGGAGTAGTAGACACAGTTCTCCCTTTGAACTGCAGCGAAACAGAAGTGTAACAAATGGGAAGATAAGGTTCTTGAGGAGGGGGTGTTCTTTATTATATGGCTTTCTAAAACCTAAACATCACTGCTTCTTGCTCACAGAACAGGGGAATATTACAAGGACACAATTCTGAATCAGAAAATGCCAGTACAGAAGGATTTTAAAATGGGTTTAGATGAGCTGCTGAGCCAGGAGATGGATGGTGATCTCTGGTGAACCTGTCCTTCATAAATCCCTTAGTTTCTTTTTTATTAAAAAAAAACAGCTTCCCAAATGTTTCGTGAAAATAAGGTACTTGAAGCAAAACTTGCTGTCCTTTGGCAGGAGGATTTGCAGGGCATGTAGTGTTCCTGCTCTGAAGGTTCACAAGCAGGAACTGAACCTGAGCCTCACATGCCCCTCTCTCCTTCAGAACAAAAATAATGTATCATAAAAAAATAAAAAACCATAAAAAGGGAAAATCGACTTCGAGTCCTCAAAATATGTGGAGGAAAAGCAAAGCTTTCATACCCAGCTGCTGCTAATGCAGCAGGTCCTGCAAAATCGGCACAGTCTGATTTTCCCCACTAGAGGGGACTGCGGTATCTAGAGTTACGTGCTCACTCAAAACAGTTCTGGTAACTTCAAAATATATGGCATTACTAAGAAAATTAATTACTGATACTTGTAATATAATTCAAAACAGGGTAAAATTGGAATATGTCAGAAACCCTTATTAAATGTACAAAGTGAAAAAAATAATAACTTGGATTCAGGTTCCTTCATTAAACAGTATTTTGAAGTTCCCAGATTTAAAAAAAATGTTAAACTTTATCTTCTAGTTTATCTGAAAAATGTGGGGCATTTTTCTATACTTTTTTGCAATGTATACATGAAATACTTTAAATTAAAACACAGTCTGTTTAATATCGGAAACCTAATCTATAAAATGCTCCTGATGATTCACAGCAACTTGTGTTAAATCTGCAAAAATCAACACCTTACTGTCCCCAAAACAGTTTGGTGGCAGGATCCTTAGCTAATTGCAAACACTTGAAAAAAAATGCAGAGAGAGATATAAGAGGCCAGGTGTGCTTCCCACCTTAGACGTGCTGCTGGGAGATGCCACAGCAGGTGGCACAAAGAAGGCTCTGAACATGGGAGAAAACAACTTTGACTTCTTCTCGTGGTCTCTTGTCCCTACAGTTTTGGCAATTAAACATTTCCAGGTGCCTGTTTCACCAGAAACATCCATCAAAGTAGCACAAGCTAAAGCACATTTGCAGCTGAGATTTTGAATTCCAGGATAGGGAATAACAGAATCATAGAATTGTTGAGGTTAGAAAAGGTCTAAGATCATTTATTCCAACTTTTAACCATCAACATGTTCACCACTAAACCATGCCCCTTAGTGCCACATCCACACACCTTTTGAACACTTTCAGAGACAGTGTTTCTATCCCTTCCCTGGGCACCTGTTGCAATTCCTGGCCACTAACTCAGTGAAGAAATTTTTCCTAGTATATCTAATTTAAACCTCCTCTGGTGCAACTTCAGGACATTTCCTCTTGTCCTATCACTTGTTACCTCCTCTCAGGCAGTTGTAGAGAGTGATGAGGTTACCCCGGAGCCTCCTCTTCTCCAGGCTAAACAACCCCAGCACCCTCAGCTGTTCTTTGCAAGAATTGTGTTCAATGTGTAAGCACTGGTGCCTACTGCCAAGAGCCAAGACTTGGGTTTGAAGCTGGTTGTTCCTGCCAATAGGTTTTGTTTTACAAAGGTTTATTTGCATCAGTTTTACTAAGGGAGCAATAGTGGGAGATACCTCCCTCATCCTGTGATTTATCCATGTGTGGATTGTGCTGGAGCTTCTCCCCTGCCACAGTGGTGATCCTGTGGGAGGACCCATTTGCATCTTGTTCACCACTGCATCTCTTTGGCAAGATCAACCCCTTGTTTATTACTGGTCTTTTGCTGCAAATCATTAAACCAAAATTCATATTTTCTATCTGCCAGTTGCAGGCAGTTTTCTTGTCTTGTTGTCAGAGACTCAGAAAGCAGCAGAGTTCAGCAGGCACCTCTGGGGTAGCTGCTCCTAGTCCACTGTTCAGGGGGTCAGCTGGAGCAGGTCACTCAGGGTCATGTCCAGTCAGGTCCAACGATGGAGGCTCTAGCACCTCTCTGGCAGCCTGCTCCAGTGTTTGACAATGCTTGCTGTAAAAAGGTGTTTAAGTTTAAATGCAATTTCCTGCATGTCAATTAGTGTCTGTTGTGTCTTACACAGTGCCCAGGCACCACCAAGTAGAATCTGGTTCTGTCTTCTTTACTGGGCCCCCATCAGGTATTTATACACACTCACAAGTTTCCTATTGAGCCTTCTCTATTCCAAGCTGAGCAACACCAGCTCTTTAATCCTTTTCTCGCAGGAGAGTTGCTCTAGTCCCTTCATCATTCTATTGGCTCCTCACTGGACTTTCTCCAGTATGTCCACATCTCTCTTGCACAGAGGAGCCCAACACAGGGCATGACACTGCAGGTGTCACCAGTGCTAAATGGAGGATCCTGCTTTGGCACAAGGGCACATCATTAGCTCAAAGGCAACTTGGTGTCCTCTAGAACCCCAGGTCCTTTCCTATCACCTCTTTCCAGCTGGGTGTCCTCCAGCCTATTCAGGTGTGTGGACTTGTTCCTCTCCAGGTGCAGGACTGGGAGTATCCCAACTTCATGAGGTTCCTATCCACCCATTTCTCCATTATGTTGAAGTCCCTCTCAACAGCAGCATAACCCTCTACTGCTTCAACAGTTCTCCCAGTTTTTTATCTGCTGTATCCAGCTGGACTTTGTGCCACTGATCACAGCCCTTTAACCTGGCAGTTCAGCCACTTTTTGGTCCACCTCACTGTCTAATTATTCAGCCCATACTTCATCATTTTGTCTGTGGAGTTATGGCAAGCACTCAAAATCCCTGCTAAAGTCAAGGTGAGAAATGCCACTCACTGCTTTCCCCATGACCACTGAGGCAGTCACGTTGCTGTACAAGGTTTTCAGGTTTTCTCAGGTGTGATCTCCCCTTTGTAAATCCAGGCTGACTGCTTCCAGTCAGGTTCTTGTCCTTTGTGTTTGGAAATGATTTCCAGGATTATTTACTCCATGACCTACCCAAGGACTTAGGTAACATTGCCATATATGTTGCTCCTCACATCATCCCTCTTGGGGACAGGAGTGACACTGAATGTCTTGTCTGTGGTATGCCCAAACCTATTGAAATTATTTAACTACTTTTGTGATTCTGTTGGTGAATGAAAAAATGATTTCCATGGTCATCTTCTTACTATGGGAATGGCAACCTTTTCAGGAGCCTTCCCCAGCAACAGTTTTCTTTGTTTGCTACTTTCATTCCAAACTCTTAATTTCCTGCTGTTCTCTTTTCAGGGAGTGTGACCAGGACACCAGCCCAGTGCAGGTGAGTCACTGGATTGTTTTCACACACACTGGGCTCTTTCCAGAGGACTGACCCTCTGCCACAAACCCATTCAGCTACTAAGAGGAGGGAGTGCAGTGGGAACTGAGAGTGGCTCAGAGGACAGAGTGGGAAGTATGGAGATCTTTTAAAGCTACCTTTTCTTCTCTCTCTTTCTTTCCTAATCGATTCTTGGCCCTGAAGAAATTCCTGTGGGATGCTGCTGTCAGAAACTTGTCTCCTTTCCCCCCTTATTTTCATTGCTCCCTTTGCAGGTGACAGGCAATTTTCTCCCATTTATTAAGGTTATCTTTTCCTATACCCATCACAGGTTTCAATCTCCTCTGTCCTTTTCTGCTTTCCATTCTCTTCTTTTTTATTCTAAGAGAAAAGAAGAGAGCAGTGGCATCCCAATTATTTATATGCAAATATTTCCTCTACTTTTGTCCTGATTTAGCAAAAGTTACAGTCCTAAAGGAGCAGGCAGGAGAGTCCCTTTTATTCCCATTAGGCATTCTTGCAGCTTCATTCCTGGCTAGCAAAGCAGTTTACAAGACCAATGGAAAACTGACATTCTTTTATCCCTGCTGCAAAATTTGTTTTATAATTATGTACCCTATTCTAAAATGTATATGTGGCCTTAATCCTCCTAATATGTAGGGCTTAATATGTATAAAAACCTGCTATGTACATCATCTCAGCACAGAATTTCAATTTCTAGAAAGGCTGAGACTGAATTAAAAAGGAAACACTGTGCATGGCAATGAGCTCATTTTGACAGGCTGAATTAATTTTAAATAATAAGGAAGTAATTTCCATCTCACTAAATGCCTGTGTTTTTCTGTAAAAATAAAACACTGTAGTCAGAAAGATACTCTTGAGAAGTGTCTCTCATAGAGATAAGCAAACCAGATACCAATTTAAAAAGTAAATAAATCATAATTACAATAGCAAAAGGTAGTATTAAGTATTAATGCACTTCAAGTCCAGCTACTTTGATTGATTTCTGCTTTATCTCATTAGCTTTATAATCAGAAAAATATAATCATATGAAGATACTTAGATCTAAACACAGACAAATACCTCCAGCAGTTACACATGGCTGTTTTAAGGATGCAGTCACAGCTGCCTGATGCAAAAGAATAGAGCATGAGAAGAAAAGGCATGGAAAAATGTAGAGAAAGAGATCTCTACACCACCATCCCTGGTCCCCACTGCCTGAAAACATAACAGGTGTGCAAATGAAATGTTATGTGGATGGTCACATAGGGGGCATGGCTTTCTTTGTTGAAGCATGACCAAAAGTCATGATGCTTTCTGTGAGAATCAAGACATACTAATACCCATCTGGAATTGAAAAGTGGTGTTCAACTCTCTCCTTTAGAAGGGAGGATTCACTTCTGTATTCCAGACTGGTCAGGAGAGTTTCCCCACCACCAGGCTGGGGACACAACAGGGCACGTGGCACTGTGGTGTTGAGGGTTTGCACCAGAGCTCGGGGTCCACCCTTGGTATTAGGCTGTATTTTATTTAATGAACTGTGCACAGGTACACTCTGCTAGATCCATGGTGCTCCCCTGCCCTGGGGAGGACTGTAACCACCAGACACCCTCCACATCTCTCCTTGAACAATGAATTATTCTTTGCACAGCATCAGGAGGAGCATCTAGGTCATGGGTGTGTGTTTTTGTGCATTCTCCCCTTCTCTAGCATATTCTCTAGCATATTCTGAGCTCAGGCATAAGGCCCTTTCCTAGACTGTAGACAAAAAATCCATCCCCTTTTTTAACCAACAGCATGGTGGTTCTAACATCTACCTAGAAATGGGATATCCTGGTGCAGCTCTAATCCTTGCAATAGCTGCTTGACTACAGAGTGTTCTCTAAAATGTGGTGTGGTTTTTTTTGGTTTTTTTTTTTCCTGTAAATGAAACTGAGAGAAAGGGAATATAAAAAACAAGATCAAGGATGACATTGTAGCCTGGTGACAGAGGCACTGAGCTGTGGGAAAGGTGATCTGACTTCCCTTCTCTGCTCCCATTAATATTTAATAGTCATTAAATTAACAGTCAGGGATGTGCAGGATTAACTACAGGTCAGCATCCTCATGCTTATATCTGAATGAATGAGATAGTGCTAGTATGGATGGAAATAAGCTATTAGCAATGAGCACGGCCAGTATGTCAGTAACAGGCACGAATTTAAATGATTTAAACTCTGTCCCTGGAAACCAAAACAATGACATGGCTGCTCCAACACAGAGACCCACACAAACCCTGTGCTGAAACCTCCAGAACAAACACCCACAGAGATGTGAAAGTCCTTGGCAAAAATCAGCCCTTTCTCTCTGTGGATTTGCTCAAAGGACTTGCAAGAGACTGACACTGCTGATCACAGGGAAAACAGGCATAAACAGCTTTTCATGCAGTCAATAGCAGTGTTCTCAAAACAACCTGTGAAGGATGCTGTAACTGGTTCACCTGCACTGCCAGAAGAGGAGCTGAGAACCCCCTGCACCAAACCATCAAGCTTATTTTTAGGCTCATTTGCAGGGTTGGAGTGGTTGATGGCTGGAGCCAGAGGAGAGTCTGTCTGCTCCCCTCCAGCCTGGCCCTGACACTGAGGCACAGAAGAACCTGACTTCTCTCCTGCAGTTCCTATTTTGGGTGCAGCTTGGGAACACCACTGACTGCAGCTGTTAGTGCAAGATTCTCTCATCTTTTCCTTGCTCTTTAAAATAAAAAGCAGTCTAATCTCAAACAACCTTTCCACTTCTGGAGTAACCACACTGAGGACTTTGATGGCCATCTTGTTCCCTTGTCCTTCAGTGGAGAGAACTACAGGTGGTGTGGTTTTTTCATCTGTTTTGGTGGACTTGTTTGCTGTCTCCCTGTGTAGGGAGGGCTTCTCACCAGCTGTGGTTTCCCTGTGCAGATGAGCAGAGAGGAGGAGGGTTGTCCTCCCCAGAGGGATGCCTGCTGGGTTTGACCAGACAGCTTAGATCCCAGGCAGCTTCTTCTCCCACAGTTGCTAAGAAACCAAAAACAATCAGCTGCTGAAACAACTGTTTAGTACATTTTTCCCTCCCTTTGTCTCATTCTGGATTACAGCAGAATTAAGAATTGCTGGGCTTTCTCTGTGCTTCTGATGGTGAGGAGCTGGGCAAGCACATTCCTGGGGAGGAGAGTTTGGCCTCGGTATATTTTGTGATAGGGCTCCAAGCACACAGCTTTTTTCTATATGCGGCCATCAGGGATTTCCCTCTCTTGAACTGTCTGCAGGGGTCTCAGGAGCACTTATTCACAGGTGTCATTCCAGAGCTCTTTCAGCTCCCTTTACAACCACAGTCAGCACATCCACCTGAGTCACTAGTAGCTCCAGCTGTGATTTTAATGAAACCTGTTGTCCAGTTCCTACTTCGGTGTTTCAAATGTCTCCGTTTAGCCCCTTACAGGCCTGGCTTTGGCACTCTTCTTGCCCACAGCCATTCACAGGTTGCCTGGGAGAAGGGACAGTGATGATTGCCCTGCAGGATTTTGGAGTGCTATCAGGAAAGAGACCATATGGACTTCCCTGTGGCTGAGAGCCAGATGGTCAGTGAGCCACTGAAGAACAAACCCCCGCAGGAGGTTGATACCTGCTGGGAACATCACCCAGGAGAAAACCCCCACCCACATTTAGCTGCAATAACAGAAATAAATGAGAAAATAGACTTGGGAAGGAGCATCCTTAGTCAAGGCAGAGGTAGGTTTCCAGATCAGCTTTGTGTAGTGGTAGCACAAGGCATTTGTCTCTGGTTGAAGGGGACTGGAAGGCTGCTAAAAAACTTTGGGGAATAACCTTCCCTGCATAAAAGACTATGTGAACTTCACTTCTTTATTTCTCTGTCATGTCAGCCCAGCTGCATGTTCACTGTTAATAATAGGTCCAACTCTGCAGAGACTCGTAGTGTCTTGGAAATGTCACCTATCAAGGTACACAAATAAAGCTAGAACAACCTCAAAATATTAACTGCTCTGTGTGTTTGCTAATAGTTCTGTGCTGACCGTGAGGGCTGGATTTTTGTTCCCAGCACAATGCCTGTAAATTCTGCCAGTTCCCTGGAGGGCTGGGGTTGTTTTTATTAAGTGGTTACGTGTTGTGCTTCCCTTATGTGGGACCTTCTGTTTTCTGATGGAGATTGTGGTTCTTACAGCACGTTACGGCCTTTTTTCCTGCAGCCTTGGTAGAAACTGGTTGTTGTATCAGCTCATATATTTTGTAACTCCAGCAAATAAATCTGTGTGTTGTGCAGGTCAGTAAAACAGAGATCTCTACTGCACAAGAAAGAAGTGACACAGTGTTGGGAGTGAGAGGCACCTTGGATTGGGTTGTGAACCAAGCATGTTCTGCTGAGCCAACATTCCTGGGAGCTCCTGCTCTGTGGTGGGGCAGCATGATGAGGCATTACTGTGATGATATAAATACATCATATATATACCTATAGTACAGGGCTGAGGGGAGTATGAGGGCATTGAAGGAACAGCTCCATAGTGGCCAGAGGAGCCTGGAGACAGGCATTCCCCAAGAACAGGCAGCTATGAAAACAAAGTTCTCACTTTCCATATGTAAGGCCAGACCAGAAGTCCACTCAGTCCACACTTTTTTCCTGGCAGAGGCCAGCAGTGGGTATGTAAGGCAGGGCAGGGAAAGCCATAGGGCTGTTTCCTCAAAATTATCTACCATCCAACAATTTGGAGGGGGGAATTTGGGAGCCCAGCAGACATCATTGCATGTAAGGGTCCTGAAAGTCTTTCTGCCCTGAATATACTCATTTGCTTTGTGAACTTTTTTAGCATGTAAAATCCCAGAAGGGGACCTACAGGCAAGTGGAGTCCGGGTCACCCAGGATGCGGCTGCCTGACTGTCCTGAAGCTGGAGCCCAAGGCACTGTGTCATCAATTAAACCATCTTCCTTTCCTGAGGGTGAATAAGCACTGACCTGACTTCAAACTCCCCAGGAGACAACAATCACCCAGTCAGTCATTAATTTTTCCAGTGGTGTGTGTGGCTTCAGGTTTAGAAGGGAAAAAAGGCTGTTCCCTCAATCTCAGCAGCATTGTTTGCAGTGACCCTGTGTGTGCCCCATTCTAAAGCAGAGAGGGAGACTTTTTGAGAATAGTGGAAACCCTTTGCTGCACCTTCTGGTAGTATCATGGATGATGAGGAAAAATAGGAATGAGGACCACTGACTAGCTGAGAGAATACCCAAGTTACCTAATTGGGTTCCTCCAGACAGCTGCTATGCTTAGTAAGAAATATAACTGTATTATTATATGATGGCACACAATTTATCAAATCCTGCCAAAGGAATATATGTTCCCTGTTTTTTTATTCTTCAGAGCAAAATACTATTTTTTTCCAAGATGTTTCTATCAGACAGTGGTTAAAAACATATTTTGCTGACTGAGTTCACTGTTCCTGAAAAAGGCTGGATTAAATCTTGAGGATGATCTAATTAGAGAAACATCTCCTAAACCACCAGATAGGAAGAGGACACTGTAGGACCCAGCTAGGATGAACTATATTCAGCCAGTTAGTATGATTTTTTGTTTTTAATTTTCTGCCTGAGAAGTGACATTGACTATTTTCTGCACACATGTGAATCCCCCTGCCAGCAGTGGTGAGTTGCTACCTGGTTTGTAGGTTTTACAAAGCAGTCTGAGCATTACCTGCGCTTTCCTCATAGGCAGCCTATAAATACTGCCTGTTGCCTTTTGTACAACATGCTCATCAAAGGTTATGTGAAGCAGACAGTTTTTGTAGGGCTCAGTAAACTTTACCACTGTCAGTGGCAGAGTTGCCTTTAAAGCTGATAAAAAGCTGCGCACTGTTACAAGGCTCTGGACCAAGATCATGGAGAAACATTTATTATTAGGGGCATATAACCTACAAATTAATTAAATTCTAAGCATGTGAATGGAGCATCAAAATATTTTATACAAATTATGATTAATTAGTCATAGAATTTACAAGGAATTCAGTTAAGTTATGACTTGCACATATTTTGCAACATTTTTGCAAACCTATTACAACTGACTTGACAATCTTAGCTGCAGGATATTATGTCCATTATTTGACTTTGGCAAAATGGATTTAGCCCTTTCAAGCCCTCTAATTTTTGATGCAATTTTTGCAGCATCTTCATTAAAAAAACCCCAAAAAACAACAAACCCACCAAAAAAATCCACCAACCAACAGAAAACCCACATGAATATCCAGGCTCTAAAAACTTAAACTTTTAAATCTAAAGCAGGGCACCCAAAATTTGCCAGCTACCAACAAGTACTCTGATTTACAGACTTGAATGAATTACTCTTGTATATGCTTTCTTAAATCATCAGTATCCCTTTTTTTGTTTATTAACTTTGATATGCAATTGACAAGCCTGTTTGTTACTCTACAGTGATATACTTAATCACAACTAATTCTTGTTATTTAGAAATCTTTGTGGCATCTCTGATCTTTCTAATCTGTTATGAATGTTGTCTTTAAGGAATATGAAAATGGCTGTATTAATTACAAACTGCTTCAGAGGCAGCTCCTGTCAGGCAAATAATTTTCTGTAAATCAGAGAGCTGAAATAGCTTCTTGGATATGGTAAATATTTTTAAGTCTCATACTCAGCCTGAGCACCATACACAAAGTAGAGGTGAATGAATGTCCTCTGGATGGTGGGTAGTGTGCCTCTGCTCAAGAGACTCTACTCTGACGGTATCTTGTGGTCCTCATGTCACATCCCTTTATTTTTCCACTGGGGAAGAAAAAAAATCTGGGTGTAGACATAGCCAGACACTTTCCCTATCTAAATCTCAATCATAGTTTCCTTTCCAAAGGGAACTTTTCCTCAATGTGACTTTAATGTAATGCCAGGTCTTTCACAGGCACTTAAAATACTCTCCATCTGTAATAACACAATGGAGGCAGGAAACATGCAGCAGCTGTATCTCCTCCCCAGAAAGGATGTTTCTGACTCAGGATGAGCTGTAGACACTGTGCTACAAAAACAAGTGGCAAACAAAGACTGGCTCTGGTTTACTTGGAGAGAAGCTCAAGCAAGGCTAACTTGGGAGGGGCATGGCATTGGTTCTTCCTCCAGCTGCCCTTCCTTTGTGCAGAGGACTACAGAGCAAGATTGTCACTGCTCATGTCTCATTGCAGGCAACGCCTCAACACCAGAGGCAGGAATTGTAGGTGGGACAGCAAAGGATGATTTGAAAATAACACAGACAAGACTGATTTCCTGAGAAAACCTATGGAAAACTTGGAAACTGGTATGATTTGAACTTCACTGTGGTGACACTCAGGGAGGAGGTTTTGTGTTGCAGGATGCCTGGGAAAAGGAGGTGCCACAAAGAGGAAAAGAAAACGAGCATCTCATAAGAAAGGGGAAGAAAAGTAAGAAAAGCCACAGAAGTAGTTTTATGGAAACTTTTGAGAGGTTGGGCCACAAATCTGACAAAAAGGATGAAGGTGAAACAGTGAAAGGATTTAGTGTGGTTTGCTAAGGAATTGAAGCCAGGAATTGATTTTAGTCGTGACATTTTGAGGGAAGACAAGGTGAGCATCAAGAACATCAGAACAGAGAAGGTTGTGAAAACTGCGGATGAAGTTATCAATGGCTCTACTGTGGGAAAAAATAGTAATAGATAATTCTGTAGGATGCTCTTGAGGGAATGTCAGCAGGATTAAATGACAACATCAGTCTAGAGAGAAGAGAGAGGATAGTGATAATGTTGAAAATAGCACTGGGGGTGTGTGGTACCTGGATACAGAAGCTGATAGGTTTACCAACTACAGTCAAACAGAGAAGGCATGTGAAATAAGATAAGCTGTAGCTAGAGCCTGGGCAGGGAGGTTGGACCAGATGAACACTCACTGTGGTCCCACCCAACATATTACCCATTTTGTGATTCTGATATTTAATCCAGTGCAGCCCCCCATACACATATACTCTTAGAATCACAGAATCATTAAGGTTGGAAAAGACTTCTAAGATCATTGAGCCCAAGCATTAACCCATTAATCCTGCTCTGTTCAGAGAAGCTGCCTGGGCAGCATTTGAGGATTTTAGATATTTTCTCTGAAAGTTTAGCAGGATGGAGGTGTATATGTACAGAACCACCTGCTTACTTGGTCCAATCTGTACTGCACAGCCATCCCATGAGTGTGTGTCACACTCAGGGGTCACAGGGTCTATGATCATGCCTATATCCAGGATAATCACCCCCTTTCTCTGCTGTTCTAACAAGTGGCCCTTTCCCACATACCTGGGCAGAAGCAAGTTTTGTAAACTGAAGGGATTGTGTGCTGGATCTTGAACATACCACAAAATGTACATATCTATGCACATCTGATCTCAACAAGGGACCATCTTCCCCACTGTTTTTTGGATGGTTTGGTGTGTCGTGCCCTTGAGTCAGGCACCTGAAGTCTCTGCTACAGGGATTATATGATATTCAGCTGGAGGTGAGCATGTTCCCCGCAGAGATAGGCTATTGATAAGAAGATGTAATGACTTAGATGAAATCATTACTCATCCTTCCAGTAAGTTGTGTCCTGATTTAGTAACATATTCCATTTGTAGATCATATTGTCTCTGGTGAGTCTGCTTAACAACAGCAGTGCAAACAAATTAAACAAAGTTTTGATATGCTTTTATCAAAGATCTGTCCTTAGTGTCCCTTGATTTACTTCTTGAGATCTACTCTGGCATGAACTGGATAGAGGAAATATTTTCTCACCCTCAAAGTGGATCTGAGCTCAACACCTCTGAGAATATATGAGCTCTGCCTTCAGAGTTGGCTTCAGGCATTCTAGAGAATGACTGCTCTCCCCTTAATATATAATAGACTGAAGACAGCTCTATGTCTTCGTTTCAGTGAATTTGTTTTTTATTGCATTTCCTTGACATCCAGATAGTGGTGCTTTGGGTGTCCCAAGCCAGTACCAAAATGAAAAAAACACCCTATTTGCCTTTTTTTTTTCTAGCTGACAAAAGGATTTGCAAAGGTATATGCCCTCCTGGCCTTTAACCCCACTTGCCTCTCTAGCAAGGACCGAAATTAATGAGAGATCAGATTTGTCAGCAGGGGAATATTCTTGCATTTTGCAATGTTTGTAATTGTGTCACAGAGGTTAGAGATGGGACTAACCTATTAATTACCCTTTATACCACTTCAAGTCTGTTAAAGATGGATTCCTAGAGCAAGAGGTATATTTTTCGGTGCACATTTTGATACAAAACAGAAATCTGTAATGAGAAAAACTGATTCCATGAGCAGCAGTAGAGAGTCTTTTTTGTCTCTAGTCTGAATTTCAGAGGATCATTTACTGCTGAAAATGCTGTGATTGAGAAGATGGGTGCTTGTAAGTCTCATGTTACTAGCATTATTTTCAATAGGACTACAAAAGGGGAATGTATCTTAAGAAATAAGAAAATGTTCTTACAGATGAGTGTGTTGAATTACTGGAAAATCTAAAATAGCTGTTCTTCAGGAAGACAGCTAAGGCAGTGTGTGGAAGAGCATCAGCCTGCTCTAGCTCAACTCATGTATAATAACTTTCCAGTTTAATGTATTGCTAGGTTGTGAGGGGCTACTGGTCTGTCTGGGTTTCTGCCTGTTACAGTCGTTGTGTGGTCTGGATGCAGAGAAGGGAGATCACACGCTGCCACTATGAAGGAAGCCTAAAATACACAGCAAATCCAACCCTTAATACTAGAAAATTTCTGATCCTTTGGCTATGTTTGATGAGTAGTTCATCTATGGTTTCCAAGCACTGTTGTGCCCATGGCACTGACAGCATCCACCTGACACTGGAGTCCCTGTCCAGGGCAGGATTTGGGGTTGCAGACACCAGCATAAGCCCAGCCAAGCTGTCTTCCATAGCAACTGTGGGGGAGGGGCTCTGCTCTTGTCTGTGAGCAACCCCAAGGTCTTTGTCCTGCTTCAGATCTTCATGGTCTGTCTGGTGGCTGTTGGTCATAGGGAAATGTTGGCATTTTGGGGACACATGATGCAGAAAGGCTGACCAGCCCTAATGAAGGATTAAAACTGCTCTACTGAAGGAAGGAAGCTTGAGGTCTGCTGAGCTTTTTGGTGTCTTTGATAAAGACCCTGCAATTTTCACACATCAGGAAGTCAGAGAGTCTTTGGACAAGAGAGGCATTGGTATTCCACTGGGCAGATTTTGCTTTCCCAGCTGTCCCATGGGCTCTCAGGAGCAGGTTGGTCTGTGGCCCTCAGCCAGAAAAGCACTTAGATAACAGCACACCTCTCAGTCCATGGATCATCCTGCTGAATTCGTTAGGGCTCCTCAGGCACTTCCAGGAAACAATGTGCTTTGCTGGGCTCAGTCTCAAATCCCCATTTACATAAAGCTCCTCCACATCCCTTGAAACCATATTAATATGCTGGATGGGGTAGGGATTCTGCCCAAGAGTGCACTCCTTGCTTGAGTTATAATCATACTTCCGACAGTGGATGAGTGAGTGTGCTTCTGCTTGAAGTTAAAAAGCACCATTCTTGTGGGTTGTGAGCAACATCAGCCTCAGGGAAGGGAGAGCTGGGCCTGCACATTATTCCAGTGATAAACACAGAGACGCTTGTTTGGTCCCTGAATAATATGACTTTGAGACCAAAGTTGGCAGTGCTGTAGAGGATCAGCCCATGGCTGAACACAGCAGGTGAGGGCAGAGGAAGAAGTGGTGTGTTATCCTTTTTGTAACACACACAGATGGCTCCCAGAGCCCCAAAGGTGGCACTGCAACTGCAGCTTGAATGAGGGATGGGTCAAATGGAAATGTCAGGACAGAAGACCCTGCAGAGACGGCAGAGACTAGCATAAGTATCTAGCAGCAAAGGACAGCCAGGGATTAGGACAGAAGAGGAGAAATGTCGTCATGAAAGCATGTGATGCAGGGAATATCTGTACAGGGAACAGAGGCAACTCAACAGTAGGCAAGTGAGCCAGGCAGTGACCATTTCAGAGAGCACTGACTTCTGCTTAATGCTCTTGTGGGGCAGATGAAGCAGCAAGCAGTACCAGTGTGGACATATTCAAGGCCACCTGGCATCAGTGTGAAGAGTTCTGTTCTTGCCTGGGAAGCACAGAGGGTGTCATGGTAACTGAAACTTCAGAGAGAAGCCACCAGGGCAAGAAACCAGTCTCCTAATCTGACATGGTCAAAAATGTGTGAGGCTGAAGCGTGAGTAGGAGAACATTTGGGTCAAAGATGGCATTCTGTAAAAAAATTTCTGAGGATTTAACCTACATGTGGGAAACAAAACTGCACTGAAGGACTTTAGCAAAACTATTCCTGTCATTTTCTCGGAATGATGTAACTGGCGAAGGTAACTGTGTTGCAGGGTTTGGTGAAGGATGGAGGCTCAGGGAGGAAGGCAGCTGAGACAAGAGGGTCTGCAGAGGAGGGAGCAAGATCCAGTGGGCCACAGTGTCTGGCCCTGTGGGCACTGCTGGGTTAGCTGTGTGTGTAACACTGGCCTGTTGTCACTCTGAGAGGCAGAAGCAGCCTGCTGTGGACTGACAGCCTTGTGTGTGTGTGTGTGCAAGAGGGAGATGATGCTTCACTGCATTCAGCAGTCTGCAGTGGTTCTTCAGGTCTGTCCACTCTTACCACTGAATTTGTGTCCTGGTGTCAGCCACTTATACATGCATGCAGTTTAGAACCATGATTACATTTTTTGGCCAAGGCTTTTATCATCATTAAAATAAGAGAATCATACAAAAACATGCAGGGGGAAACTTCAGGAGGTCATGTGGACCACTTCTTGCCCCAAGGTAGGCTAATTGCATCAGAGTCACTTCTGATGGTGTTGAATAATATATCCCTAGGGCTTTCCAACACTGGAAAGTCACAGCACCCTTAGGGAATTGTTTCCTCTGTTTGCTCTCCCCACTGCTGAAAAGGCTGTGGGAATTTTGTTCATCATATCTGATTTGAATATTTCTTTCTTGTATTTAAACCATGGTTGCAGGTGCTATTACCCTCACATAGTCCCCGAAAACCAAAACTACTTTAATTTATGGACTGCTCCCTCACACTTATAAAATAAGAGAACTGAGTTGGAGACATCCTTGGCATAGAAGGAAAGCAGTGGGGAAAACAAGCTTCTTCCAGCAGCACTGGGCTTACACAGAACCAGAGATGGCTGAGTAAGGACATCAGCATGAAAAACCCAGATTGTGCAAATGAATAGGCTGAAATGTTGCAGGACTTAGCAGCTGTCTGCCAGATAAGGTGTCTGAGAGACAGCTGGTTCCATCAAGCCTGTAATGGGGGTCAGAGCAGTGAGAGGAGGGAGGTGGCAATCAAGAGGATTAGCCCTATTCAGGGAATCTGAATTTTCAACTAAGACTAATTTAGGGGAAGAAAATATGAGCAAAAATTCTTAATAGGGTAGTTTGGGAAGATGGGCTATTTCACAAGACTCAGACAAATTCAGGATCCTTAAGTGGTGCTAGAGACAGATCTGTGAGTTGTCTTCTATGAAATACAGTCTATGGACATCCATTCACCCAACAGCTGTGGGTGGATATTGGCCATTTTTTGGCTGTGTAGGATGAGGGAAGATGGGTCTTCTGGCAGCAAGGGGAGGAGGTGGGAGGTTGTGGGGTGGCCCAGCTCTGTTTATGTCATGGCTCCAGCATCCCTGGGGAGACACATTTTTTTGGGAGCCAAACCGAAGTAGCATGGTGATGTTTTGGCAGGTGGGAACAGAGATGTATAGCGCTCCTGCCTCAGGGCCTCAGCTGAGTCTCAGAGCTCTGACTGCTGGCAGGAACTCACTGAGGAGAAGGAGGCAGGAAATCACAAACCCCTTATTGATTCCCTTTCTTTTCTGCAACCCATCCCCAGCACTAACCATATTTGAAAATACAGCTTCCAGGCTTCTTTTACAATGACTAAAAAACCCCAAACTTAGCTCTAAAGAGAATTGTTTTGCCAGCCCTATTTTTCTCTGGCTTTGAGTTTCCCATTGACGTTAATTAGGACTTCCTGAGCCTTGTTAGCCTGGCATTTTCCTTTGTTACTGAGAACAGTGAAGGTGACCTTGCTCAATAGGTGGATTTTCTCAGCTCTGACAGTCTAATCATTAATGCCTTAGGAACAGAGGTAGGGATCTTACACGGGAAACTTGAGAAGAGCTATAAAAACATCATGTAGACATCTGGCAGTGTCAGCTGGCATAGCTCCAAAAATTCAAAAGTGGAAGTGTTTCTGATAAGTCATCTTGATCTCACACAACACATGCTATTCAACATGTATTTTTTGTTGCATAATAAGAAAACAACAAATATCTAAGCTCAGTTGCAAGTAGTTGAATTGGGTATACTGAAAGTAATAACCAGCATTCAAAAAACCTCCATTTTATTATCCAGGAAAGTGGACCAGTCACCAGAACACTGATTTCTGGTGATCTGGTTTTGAATGATGGCTTAAAGGTTGTTTTGATGGCTTCACTCTACTCCCCACCTGCACAGTCAGAAACTGTAGAATTGTGGATGACTGTAAGTAGAAAGGCAATTCTGGAGGGCACATATTCCAACTCCCTTCTCAAAGAAGGCCCAAACAGAGCAGGTTGCTCAGGGTCATGTCCAGTCAAGTTCTGAGGATCTCCAAGGATGGAGGTGATACTACCTTGCTGGACAACCTGGTCAATATTTGACCAGCCTCATGATGAAAACCCCAACCAACACACTTAAAATATGAGTGAAAATCCTCTGAGAAAAGAAACCCAGGAAGGGAATAACTGAGTTCTGCCTCTCCATACCAGGCAGCACCACAAGACTTATGTGGATAAGTATGTTTCAAGCTGCTGTGATTAGTCTCACCTTCATAAGCGTTACATACACTAGGATTAAAAAGATTATATAAACACAGGAAAACATCATATTTGCTCATAGCAGTCTTTTTTATGCAGAAACTTTGCAAACAACATTTGTATTTCCGATATGTCATCTGCCACATGAAGCAAGATTTTGACAACAGAAGAGTCATAAAGCATTGGCAATAGCAGAGTCCTCGTCAGCCATCTGCACCAGGAGCAGCCTTGGCTCCCAGGGAAGGCAAACTGGGAGTGGCTGCTTCCCATGGGCAAGCACAGGAGCGTCAGTCCTGCTCCTGACCCCTTTGAACTGCACACTTCAGCATCCCTACCAAGGATTTATAAACAGCCATATCCAGTGGGGTCCTGATCCTAGCAGGTACTTCTGGAGGTCACTTAGGAATGACACACACAGCTTGCAGATTTGCCACCAGCAGCTGCCACAAGCTACCAAAAAAGGCAGAATATTAAGACTACACAAAACCAAAGCTGAGCTGGAATATAAATATCAAATTAAATGCTCACATATTGCTGAACATGCTGCCTAACATCAGAACCACGAGACAACAGCAGAAAGCCATGCAACGCATTTTGGCAGAAGCACGCAAACATTTCACAGCTTGTCCCCTGGATGCCATGCTCACACTTACGTTAGTCTGTGTCATACTACCTTAACTTGTTTTAAGCATTTCCATCATCTGTGAGGTAGGGAGGGAAAAACAGAATAGTTAAGGTATAATCAAGTGAGATCTTGCACATCATAGTATAATTTGTTAAACAATCTCTTTATTGGCTGTAGTGTGGAGAGTGTAAACGGTTCAGGCTTCTGTCTCAATTTATCCAGACAGGGAACTTTCTGAAGGCCAGGTAGGTGATTCTATGGATTACTAAGGAGGCAGATGAAAAAACCTGGGATTAACAGAACAGGAAATAGTGACAGAACATAAATAAACACATAACAAGTGAAGATTTTTGGTATCAGTAAGATTTTTTTTTTTTTTGCTGTCATGTTGGAATCAAAACCCTTTTGATCAGTGAGCAAAGTTAAACACTATATTAACCTGGCTGCTTCAAAAATATTTGAATAAAAATACAAAATTAAAAAACCAACACCTACAAATCATTATGATGAATTAGACCAAAGATAAAACTGTATCTGTTCTCATCTCGGTATGGAAAGATCTGTAGAAGTCTTTCTTGTAGGTGAGAAATTACAGTGATAAAATGAAAATTATACATCAAGATCTTGTTGATACATTGCTTCTCATTTTTGATTATACTTCCAAAATCATAGGTACCATTTGAAAGACCCAGCCTACCAAATTGTTTTATGCAGAAACTTTCCTATTGGCTTAAATTTTAAGGTTAACCATACACTGTTCTTTTAATTATGCACCCACAGAAGTGTCCTCCGGTGAGATCTTGTGCCCTGCTACCTTGAGAAAGCCCAGGGGAACCTAACAGTACTTTGGATCTCAAAGTATCTTCAGTCATCTCCTGTAATTACTCCTGTAATTTATTGTGAATTTACAGTACTTTGCCAATTTACAGTGCATAGACCTTTCATGTCTATGGGGACAGATATTAGGTCACTTGAAAGCTGAAGGACTTGTATCAAGAAAAAAAGTACTCGCACACCTACACTTTACACTACTGAACAGCTAAAAATCTGTAACAAAATGGAGAAAGCTATTACCTCCTGAGAGAATGGCAGAGTAATCTATTGACCTGAACTTCTGCTGTTCATGGGGAGCCTGAAAGGAGACACTAAAGTATAGAATTTGAGATTGATAGAATTTGAGACACTATCTCAAACCAGCAATTTCTTAACTAAGAACTCAGACCAATGGTTCCACTGTCACTTGAAAACTGTTTTGAAACGAATTTAAGGACTTTACTGTGGATTTAACATATAGATCACAAAGAGCCCAACTACCACCAGAGTCGTGTTTTCTAGCTGGGCCTAATTTAGAAGAGCTGCAAAATACAGCAGAGAAATTACATACAGTATCTGGAAATATCTAAACATATTGATTATGTGATTGGCATGTCCCTGCTGAAAACAATCAACATATTGACCTTTCTGAAGATTCACAGTAGGCAGTAAGGAAAAAAAAAAAATCTGTGTATGTGTGTATATACTTTTTTTTGGAAAAAGAATTTTATTTCTGTCTTTCTTGGAAGCTGTGACTTTGTATACTTGTACTGGAGTGCCTCCATTGGCTTATCTCTATCATTATTTCAGCAATGAAAAATAGAACAAATAGTGGTGCTGAAGGATACACTGGATGAGTACTGAGATACAAAGCAAGGCAGCTGTCTCATTTATCATGCTGGGGAAAAATGAGGGGAAGTATCTTATTAAGCAAGTAATAATGATATCATTTTCCCATTCCCCTATTTTATTTGTAGCGATGTAATCATGCTTGGCTCCCTGCCTCCTCTGGCACATCCTGGTTAAGTGGAACTGATGCTGTTTTGTGCAGATGAGGTGGCAGCCGTTAAAATTCAGAATCATTACACCAGTTGGATAGACTTGGGAAATATCCTGGGAAAACCAATTCTTCATTCAAGCACTGATGAAAGTTCCCATGCACCTCCCGTTCTCCCTTTCCCCAGACACTTGAGCTTTCCCTGGGATCATCCAAGGATGTCCCTGCATGCCCAGCCCTGCAGGACACACAGTCTGTGCTGCCACCTGAGCACATGGGATGTGCAGTCACTTCCTTGGAATGCCGTGGAGAAGACTCAGAGGAACTTTCCTTTGCTAAACCATGACGATGCCTGTAGATACTGGCAGGCTTGTGGCCGTCTGGGGATATGCCCACATCCTTGTTTCAGCTGGGATTGGGAGAATGTTTCTGAAGTGAATTTCCCAGTTGCTGTGTTTGTTCCAGCTGCTAATGGGCAACTGTGGGGCCAAGCAGGAGCTTTGCTGGAATAATGTCATCTCTCCACCACGCTGCTGGCACGGACTTTGGGCCCCCAGCACAAGATGTTTCCTCCCACAGTACTACTCCCATTGCTAATGTAGACGTGGCCTGACTCAATCCTGCTGACTGTATTAATTCTATTTAAATCACTGTGATTGTTTTTATGAACAAAGCTGATAGAACTGGTCCTAAGTGGCATTTACTCCACCATGCTATTTGGCATGTAAATCAGCTGTTTGGGTCAGTGGTAACTGTTTTGTTACCACTGTGAATTTAGGGAAATTTGTTAAAGACAATAAAGAAAGTACATATTTGCAGTGAAACAACTGATACTAGCACTTGACTGGTCTTATTTAGGTGTATAGCACAGCCTTGCCCTGGAGGTAGTTTAAAAAGATTTTTCTGTCTTTTGGGATCTGTGAAACAATCAAGTTAATTATAATGGTTTATTCCAAAGTATCATATACATTTATGAATTATGCATTTGGTTACATAGTTTTAAATCTGCATATGGCTGTTGGTACCCAGTGATAAAATATTCTTTTAACTTTTTTTTAATGGTTAAAGTAAAATTCTTCATGATGTATATCGCAAGCATACATGAAATTATAGAGTTCTCAATAATTGGTGAAATCAGGAGATACATCAATACGACTCTTACATTGGGCTTCCAGAGGGCAGACTTTGGCCTATTTAAAAGATTTTTTCACAGAGTTCCTTGGGAAGCAGCCCTTAAAGACAAAGGAGTTCAGGAAAGCTGGGTGTTCTTCAAAACAGAGTTTTTAGGGCACAAGAACAGACTGTCCCTATGTGCCGAAAGAGGAGTTGACGAGGCAAACCCCAGCCTGGATAAGCAAGGAGGTTTTGGATGAACTCAGGAACAAAAAGAAGATGTATCATTCTTGGAAGGAGGGTCAGGTCCCTCAGGAAGTATTTAAGAAGGCTGCTAGAGAATGCAGGAAAAAAATTAGGGAGGC
>VXBB01007106.1:504-24354 GCA_013399915.1 Illadopsis cleaveri | reverse complement strand
GTCTGCCCGGGGAGGTGGTGGAGTCACCATCCCTGGATATGTTTAAAAAGAGACTGGATGTGGCACTTGATACCATGATGTAGTTGAGGTGTTAGGGCTGGGTTGGACTTGATGATCTTGAAGGTCTCTTCCAACCTACAAGTTCTGTGATTCTGTGAAGTAGTAATTTTCAACCAGAAATATTGATGGCATCTTGCCTATGGCAATGAACAGGTTTTAATAGTACATTAAAGCATGTCCTTTCTTCTTAATTAGTCTCCATTCAATAAACATGCAGATTATTTACAAAAAGCCAAACACAACGGAAAGGAAGAATAACTAATGCAATGGCTGTATTCCCAGGATCACATGCAATTCATCTTTGCTAAGCTAGTTGAGCCTCTATAATCTCAAGGTGTTTATGAAATAATTGGGAGAAAGCTTTTGGTTAAGCATATTTATTATAAAAATAGCTGCTTAATTTGTTTCTTATATGAAATTCTCTTATTTTTGAGGGAAAATTAAAGTCCCTGATGAATTACAGCCACAGACATCTTGCAGTAAAATACAAGAAGCCTTGTCAGATCACTAACAGAAACAATATGATGTTGAGATTTTGTAACTTATAATTAAACTTCATTTTTCAGCCTCTGTAACTGTATTATCCTCACATGCCGTATTTTATACATCACAGCAATTAGTGAAGCCTACAGGGCACATTTAGAAGAAGGCTTTCTGTCAGGAGCTGGTGATGTAGTGACTCAGTAAGGCATCAGAAAGCTTTGCTTGTGCTAAGGCTTTGTGCACCTCCAGGGGGGCTGGACCTGTCAGATTAATACAAGGGGCTATTTTTGTAACATCCAAAAAGTTTCTGCTGTACATCAAAGTGCACTAGCTGCTTATTTTAGATGACAGCAGTTCTTAGATTTGTCTTGAGCAATATAGTCTTTAGCACTTTTTTGGTACGTACTTCTCCAAAAAGAAAATTTCCTGTGAAGCATTTTGTTGAAGAAGGTCTTCCCATTTGAGACCATCAGAGACATTTTCATCCTGTGCTTCAAACATTCCAGTAAATTAACAGCCTGTGTACCAAAGGTAAGAGGCAGTCATGGGGTACTGGGGAGTACTCTGAGCATGAACCTCTGGATTTGTGCCCTGCTTTTCAGCTGAGCTGGGGTTTGGTCCCAGGTAGTGTGAAGAGCCTCTTGAAAAGGGGCTCCTCAGTTGGTCTGGTCTTTTATTTACTGCGTTAATTTTTTACTCCCAGCCACCAAAATCTCACCCTCCTTCCCAGACACTCAGTTATTTCCATTCTTGAAACTAACTTGCCTGAAAGCTGCTGTTTTCCCTGTGGTCATTGATGCTGGATCACATGAATGTGACATGCATAGCTTTCCACAAGCAGAGGGGTTGTGAGTTACTTTCCCTTGGCTGCTTGTAAATTTGCCCATGCTGTTTGGAGAATTAGTCTGAGCATTTTGCCCTGACTTGGTCTCTTTCCTTGTACCTGACCTAATGGGATCCTGACTACAGAAGTATGAAGCAGTGGAAAGCATGAGGTCACAGATGTGTCTCCAAGGTCAGAATCAAGAACTTCTAGCAAGTTCTAGTGAGATAATGGAAATTACCTCTGAAACCAAGTAATTTCACCAAAGATGTCATCATTAACACTTGGTTTTTACAATGTTCCCTTTGTTTGTGTAAATTTCAGAAGGTTATTGTCAAAGAAGTTGCTGTTAACTCTAATGGCACAGTGAAGTGACTTGGAAAAGGTGATACCAGAGTCAACAAAGGCACTGAAATTGGAGTGAACTTTTCTGAGTCATGGCCTGACTCAGCTCTCCTTGCTCCTCCTGCTGCTCCAATACCACTGGAGCTGGCCTCTCTGTTCCTTTTTACTGTTGCCTTTTTGTGGTCTCCTTCCAACTGCCCATCTCTGCTCACCAAATCACTTCCCAAAGTCCCTTAGCTGGTGTGTGCTACTGGGTCTTGCTTGGCAAAATTGAGCTACATCTGCACTTTTCTAAATGGGCATGGATTAACTGTGTGCTTAAAAGCTTTGCTGGATGGAGACCTGGACTCTAGAGCCAGACCCACCTTCTTTGCTGGAGCCTGCAAGGAGGAGGAAAAGACATTTTTGTCCTTCTCACGTGCTGACTGGGAAAGGGGTGAGCAAGAGAAGTAGAGAGAGCCCTGACTTGGTTTCTGCAGCGCACTGCTGTCAGCAGAGCACTGGACAATTGGGGTCTGAGTGCCTGCCCAGAACCCAGAGCATCCTGGGGAGAATTAATAGCAAGGCTGAGCTGCAAAGTAGTTCTGTCATATTTTTTAATAAAAACATTTGGAGAAAGGTTTTCCCTATTGACTTTTGAAAAAAGAAACACCCAACAACAATTTTTATGCAGGCAGCTATAAATAGTAGCATAAATATTAGACTCATACTAGAATAACTAGTAGTTATATTATACTTGCCCATATAAAAAGCATTTTGGGGTTTTTAGTGGGAACTCAGTTTTACTACTAACAATAGTTTCATTTGAGGTGCTCTTTTGTGTGCAAAACATGTCAATGTTTGTATCGAAGTCACACAATGCAGGGGTGCTGGAACCTCCTTTACCTGAGCTATTTAAAAGCATCATGTTGTGCCTGTTATTATAAGAACACAGCATTTAACACCCTCTTGAAAATAAAAACCATTCTTCTTACGTGGTTTCCCAACTGAAGCTTATTTCTACTGTTTTCTCAGAGAAGGAACAAAGTTTGGGCTTAATCTGTTTAATTGCACCTTCAATTTTCATCCCTTTATGCTATTACTGTAAATGCATAATTTTTAAAAGTCTGTTCCTGAAGTTATTTCACTCATCAAAAGGCTTGGCTTTGCTTCTGAGGTGTATGTCTCATATAGTAAACTTCCCTGTAGTATAAAGGACAAAGATTTTTTTGCTGAATCACTACAGTCAACAGGAATTTCAATATCTATATCTATGGCAGCTGGGTGAGGTCTCTTTTAGTTTCTTGTCCCTTTAGTTTGCTGCTTTTGTTTTGGATCTCCCTAGACTCTCAGCACAGCAGCATGAGCTGAGGGTTCTCACTGTGGCAGCTGTAAGAATCATTGATTTCCTTTGTTCAGTAGCAGAAATGGGAGAAAAAAAAAGATTTCTGTCAGCCTTTTTGAAATGCAATTCTGAAAAAATTAATTTCAGATCAGCAAAATACACGATTTGAGTGACATGGTATAAAAGTAGAGGAAAAAAAGCCTGGAAGAAGAAGTGGAAGAATAAGGTATGGCAGCTATTCTTTCCTGACTTGGTGTTCAAAGGAAAAGATGTTCAGTGAGGTCAAACCCCACTCTTCTACATGCAGAGATTTGAGCTAAAGCCCTTCTTTTACTAGAGATGTTCTCTAGCTCCAGCCAGAGGTCACCTGAAATAAGATGTTCTCCAGCTCTCCTGCTGTGACTATTTTACTTTTCATTACAGCTGTACAAATGCTCAGCAGTTGAGCAGAGCAGAGCATGTATTTGAGTGAGTTTTCTGCCTGATACAACCTTTGGTTGAGACAAAGCACCATCAGGTTTGAGCTTGGTGGCAAAGGCCAGTGAAGCCATTTGCATTGAATTAGATCACACTGAAAGAACTGGTTTCAGCCACATTCCCCAGAATGTGCTGGATGAGCAGCAGCTGCCCTGGAGCAGGGCAGTGGGAGCTCCTTTCTCCCAGGCAAGGGAGGGCTGGAACCACTATTGCTGAATTTGACACAAATTCATAAATAATTGTTACGATCCAAAATTGGATTTTTTAAACAATAAATAAAATGAAACATGCTGTTTCCAAATGCTGCTCACCCCTTCTGAGTGTCAACCATGCATATTGAAAATCCCACTTTTTGTGACAGCCCATGCATGTGATCTTTACCTGCACACATAGGAGAGCTGCTAGTGAATCCTTGTGAGTCATTCAGCTCAAGGAATGTGATGGTCAAGACAATAATGTGATCTCAATTGACTTCCTTCAATTTCCTGGTCTTTCTGTCAGACAGCCCTGACCTGAAGGATCTGCACATTGATGTTACCTTACTAATCTCAGTGGTTTAGATTCAAAAGTCCCAAGGTAGTATGTCAGCTCTCTTGCACACATTATTATTTTTGTATCTAAATCTTCTTTAAATATTGGGCAGACTCTCTTTTCATAGCTGAGTAGTTATTTCAGTAAGTGTGGCAGTTGATTTACAGTTGGTACTGTGTGCACTTTCTGTAGTGAAGCATAAAATTGAAAGGCTTATGTCAAATTCATTCATACATGGACATGCTCAAGAACAAATTAATTTTAAAGCACTCACAGGGTATATAATGTTTCTATGTCATGCTTTACAAATCTATAAAGTAATTTATAACATAAAGCCTACTTTAGAAGAGAGCTGTAGTATAACAGATAGCAGAGTGATTTCAATCTAAAATATCCCAGTGCTACACTCCCCCAGATATCTGCAATTCAGATCTGATAGGAACCATGAGTAATCAGTTTCTAAAGCAAAATTATTATACAAGAAAAGGCTTTCAGTGCAATGTCCTTTTGCAAAACCAGGCTATTCTAGGACAAATTAGGTTTTCTAATCATCAGTATGCAGCTCAGGAGATCAGGTGTCAGATTCAGATCTCAAACTAGTATAAATCTGAAATCACAGCCATGAAGGATCAAAACAAACTCTTAAAGATGCATACTGGATAAATCTCATATGTAACTGTAATACCAGGGCCCTTGTAATTAACATCCAGGGAGTTCTCACCCCATGAGAAGAGATGCCTTCAAGCTGACACTAATGTTGTTGTCCTTCTCTTCTGGATGGCCCAGCCCACGGAGGGTACGTCTGCACAGGGTGAGTGTCTTCCCCATGCCATTGCAGCACAGGTCCTTTCAACATCCTCCCAGTGTTTCAACATCCTCCCTATTTTGGACCAACACCAGACTCTTTCTGCTTTCTCTGGCAGAAGCTGGAACTGCCAGCACTGTTTGGCACCAGCCTCTTGCTGCATGGACCAAGGGACCCAGAAACCAAGAGAAGAGCACCTCTCTGATCACAGCCACGCTCCTCGTCTGCTTGCAGCAACATCATGCCTGTAAATTCCCCCACACCGAGCACTTATCATTAGCAACTGTGGTAGGCAATCATCAGAAATATTCAAAGACAAGCAGTCACCCAAACTCAGCCCTGAGGTGGGCAGCTACAGCTGCCCTCAAATTGCAGGCTGGCATGTACAGGAATGAGTGCTGAGTCTAAGGAGCAGGCACAAGCCAGCTGTGTCACAGCTACTCCTGCTCCCTCCCTGCATTTTTTTCCAGGGGCATTCCTGCTCTCTACTAGCAGCAACTTAATATACTAACAGTACAAGGAGTAAAATATAGAGCAATGACTGTGAACTGCTGCCGTGCTCCTCTTCCCACTATTCATCCCACTTGGCATGTGTGTTGCACCTGGGTAGATAACTCTGTAATTTGGGCACAAGTAGTGCGTTCTCTCATCTCCTCAGGAGAAACAGAGATATAATCAGAATTTAGAGTGGCTTCTAAAAGGTGCATATTTCAAAGGTAAAATTGCAACATAAAGCATTCAGAGAAACTATAGCCCAAGTACCACCTGTGTGCAGAAGGGGGAAGAAAAATAACACTCTTTGTAACAGCCAGTGAAGGCAGACAAAAGGGTCTAACTCAAAGCAACTGTTCCTACTCCTTGCATCAGAGGGAGGAAGCCCTAGTTGCAGTCCCCTCGCGCAGTGAACTTTGAGGTATTTATAAAAAGTGGAACAGGTTCCACAGTGCAGGGCAATAAAGGTCACCCCAGCACAGCTGGGCTGGTAACCAGTCAGTACGGCACAGCCACAGTGACGTGGGAAGAAACCCTGGCTATGGGGCAATGGAAACCCTGGCTATGGGGCAATGAAAACCCTAGCTATGGGGCAATGAGATCATCCTTCAACACAGACACCCAGGCTGGAGTCACCATGGAGCTGGGTGGGGGCACAGTCACACAGGATGGAGGAGCTGAGCCTTGCCCTTTTCTTCTGCTAAATGCTAGGACCCTATTTCTCAAAAATACCTAATGATATTAGGTGCATTAAACTTCTCAGCACAGGAATTGGTTTTGTTGGACATTCTCAAACTTGGTCCCTCAGAAGTCCTTTTGAAAATATCGACCACTGCCAATGTCCTGTACTGCATTCCACCTCACAGCCACCACATTGCTGACATGTGTGGGGGAAGAAAAGTCCTTATTCCAGCAGCAAAGACTGAAAGAAGAAAAACTATTAGTCTGAAATTCTGCCATGAAAGAGGAAGATTTCAAAGGAACCTGAAGAAAAAATGCATCCAGCTCAGTGGGAATGCCTTAGGTATAGACTTCACCTATTTCTCTGCAACAAGACAGTTAGTTCGGCAACCTTAACAACTGCTTTAAACAAAGGGATTCCTAAAATTTGCTTTATCATCAGAAGGCAGCAGCTGACAGCCAGGAAGGAGCTCATTCCTGTCCATGCCAGCTTAGAAGGAGCAATGAGGTGCTGGATGAGCCCTCCCCCAGCCCCATGACAGCCTCTGCCCCAGTGCAGCAGGGAGGCAGCTGCATGAGTGCTGGGCTGGGAGCTGTGCCATTTGCTGAGTGCTTTGCACACCCCTGTTCACAGTCAATAATAAATACTTGCAATGTTAATAATTTGCACTGGAATGTTCTGTGACTTCTTTCTGCCTCAGGTTGTACTTTTTTCTTTAAAGTTTCAGCACAGCAGTTCAGCAGTTTTTGAGAACCTATATCATTGCCTAAGGACTTCCTGACTCCAAGAGGAGACCAAAATTCATCAGCTTTCCTGTGGCTGTCACAGCTGTACTGAAATATTAAATGAATAGCATTTGGATTGAGGTTTTTTTTTAAAATTTTGATGGTGAAAATCAGTCATAAAATCCTTGACAATCCTTAGATATCAGTGTAGACCTATCCCATCCTTCCTTTGCAGGTGCAGAGTGCTCCGGAGTGTTAGACTCACAAAGTGGTGATAGTGTGAAGCCATGATGCTGTAGCACCCACCTTTCAGTGATCTAACCTTCCTAAAGAGGTCAGAAAGCAGGATGTATGTAGGGAGCTTTCACCTTGAGGAGAGAGATGGGCTCCTAAGCTTGGGATCCAGGAAAGCCAATATAATGCAGAAAGACTGTGTGTGATAGAAAATGTAAAGGCCAGGAGGCATTTGAAATGGAAGACTGCTGAGCTCTGCATAGCGCACAGGGGAAATGCTCAGCTTTCCTGGTTGCTGGAGAGCTTCTTTTACTCAAAAGTATTTCTATGGACCCCTGCTGTTTCCTACTCTTGTATTCCAGGAAGACAGTCGGTTATTGTTTGTCCTCCCTTCTACTGTATTAAGTCTTTCCAGGTGGCTGTCATGATGAAAAATCTGCTGGGACTGCCCTGGACACCTCTGCAATGGCAGGAGGGGATGAAGTCTTGATCTCTATCTGTGGTGGGTATTCATTCCTAGCCAAGGTTGTCTCCTTTGACGATGTGCTGTCTAAGATTTCGGGTAGGAGGGAACACTCCCCACACATCACCAAGTCTCCTGTCCAGGCCTAAATAAAAATCTCCTACAGGTAGGTCCTCTCTCTGTGTGGACAAGGGAATTATTGAGTAAATGCCTGTGTAAATGCCAGAAAAATGCTGATTAACAAATTACATTTGTTTCTCTCAAACACTGCCATCACTTTCTCGTTGAATTGATGTGAAAGGATTTCTCTCTTGAACTAGCTTTTTAACTGTGCAGGAGGCAGGTAGGGTGCCAGGGTAAATAAGCTTCTGCAGGGCTCTCAGAGATTATGGTTGGAAGTTGCCTCCAGCTGCCAAGCTAACACAGCAAGAGTGAAGCCTGCAGTGGAGACAAACACTGCTACTGCCCCAGATTTCAAGGTAGCTTATATAAAATGTGAACTTATGCAATATCTGTGCAATATAAAAGACTTTCTAAGGTGTTTCACTTGATATTTCAGGGCGTAACATGAGCACTATGTTATGTAGGTTTAATAAAGCAAATAGGAAACAAAAATGAAGAACAGCTTTCCCTGAGCACCATTTGGCAATAAGCCATCATCATTAGACATGGGGGTACCTAGTGGGGATGTATAGAGTTTGTTCCTAGACCTGAAACTGCTCATCAGCAGTGCAGATACTACATTGGATTGTGGCTGATAAAATCTGCAGCTTGCACAGGAATCAATGATATGCTTAAAAGATGAAGAGGAAGCAGCGATACAAGACCTGTTGCTTGGCCAGACCAATCCACTGTTTTTAAGTACAGACAAATAGAGAGTTAAGCTCCACAGAAAAAGAAATAGTAGCTGCTCTAGTTAAGTGCTGTTTTTTTTCTCTAAAGGATTTAGAGGCCAAACAAGAAGACAAAAGCTCAAGTCCTCTAATAACTCAGAAGGTTAATCAGACTATGACTGGCTAAACAGGGGATGCTGAGATGGAGGCAGGAGCTGAGACTAACAGTGCTACCTGTGGTCTTAGTGTCTACTGGGACCTACTACTGAGGATGCTGAGAAACTGGGAAAGAGGCAGAGAAGAACTGCAAAAGTGGGACAAGGACTACAGAAAGCACCTAATGGGGAGAGAGTGGTTTAGAAGGCAGTCTGTCTAGCTTATTAAAAAGATTGAAAAGTCTTGATTACAGAGAATAACTCTTCACAGAGACAAATGAGCTCTTTATTTTGGTGGAAAAGGATGAATGGTTAAAAGCTGAAGCCAAATATATCTGGAGTGGAAATTAGGCAAAACATGTTTAATAGTGAGGGTTTGAAACAAGCTGCTGAGAGAAGACAAGGAGTCTGCAGTGCTTGATGAAGATCTCTCAATGCTTTTCTAAGAGACAATTTTCTTGAATATGTGCTACGTTTCAGTCCATCCCAATAAGGGCAAAAATGGGTGATATTTTAAGGGTGGTGATAAGATCCAGTTGTCTTTTCCAGCTTTAAGCTCTGGGATCCTGTATGAGCTATCTGAAGGTGCACAGGGGTGCACATGTCAGCTGGGGGTCTTGCAGGGAGAAGAGCCCCCTCCTTGCTCTTTCTTCCCTTCCAGCAGGATAGTCTTGTCAGGAACCAGCACTGGCATTCAATCCTAAAGTCTGACTTGCTGTGTTTCCAAAATGCCTTGCAGCACAATGATCCCCTTGCTTGTCTGTCCTTAGTGAAACAATTCCCAGAGCAGAGGGACAGCAGGGCATGGCAGGGGTGACCATATCAGCTCCCACCTGTCCTGGGCAGGATGGGCAGCTCGGGGCACTGAGCCAGGCTGACACAACTCCAGTGGGTGTTGCCTTCATCTGGGGGATCATTCAAGAGAACAACCTGTGTTCTCATCCTGAGAGTTTTCTACCTGCAACTCAGTACTTTTTCTTCACTAAAATAAATATCCTCACTCGGTTTTCTCTCTCTCTCTCTTCATCTTCCAGAGATAAACAATTATTTTTTCCTCAGTGGAGCATCAACATCCTTTAAATGCCTATTAGAGAGCTGTACCCTCACTTAGTTGGTGAGCTCACCTGTGCAGGCTCTGTGCCTCAGTCCTGCAGCCTGGACTAGAAATGCTGTGCTGTGGCTCTGGCTTTGCCTTTGCACCCAGCAAACGATTCCCAGTATATTTAGAATACTCAGTCTATGGTGGGATTGAACTTTACAGGGCTAAAAGGCTCAAAAGAAGGTGGGTATGATTTCAGCTGTAGCAAAACAATAATGCCCACCTTCTTTGAAGCTCATTGTAGCTACTTTTTATTCCTTTAAGTTGTCAGTCTCATGGCAAGAAGCTAGCAAAAATTAATTCCCACGCTTGGCTTTGCAACAGGAAAATGAGTATGTCATGCAATGATGTTTCAGGCTTTCATCAATTTATCTTTGACAAAATGCAGCTCTTTAGAGAGAGGAGATTTAGGCTGGGGGAAAAAAAAAAAAGAGAATGCTGACATTCTATCCTGGTACTTCTAGACTTTTTTAGCATGGAGAGTCCTTTACTCAGCATTTAAAGAAATTGTCAAGTCTTCATGTACTTACTATAGAAGAATGAAAGTCTGAACAGTGGTAGCAGTGGTGGAGCAGCCCAAGGAGACAAAAGATATGTAGACTGAGGCTGAACGTGCAGTGCCTTGTGTTAACCCAGATCCCATGTCTGGGACCCTTGAGTACTCAGCTCTTAGAGGGAGCCACTTTCCTCCAGCCTCTGAATGGTTCCCAAATATTAATATCCACTGACAAGTGGCAGATCATGGATGCTCAGCAGGAAATTGCTTGATCTCATGGTGACACAGTAAGAAATTTAAGATCCTGCTCTTTTCCCAGCCCATGCTCATTCCAACAGGACCCAAAACATATTTTCTTCCTGTGACTTTCTAGGGAAAGCAGTTGAGTTACAAGGGACAAAGTTATTTCTTGAGAACTAGAACTCTTTGATGTGTGGTTAAACACAGAAATATTTCCTGATTTATTGGTTTGTTTGTTTATTTGTTTGTTTGTTTTTAAGGATGTAGAGAGGGGTAATAAACAGGAAAAATAATGTGTCAGTGATGTGTTTTCAGAAGGATGAAGAATGAGTTATTTACGGAAAATTGAAAGATGTGATTGCACTCTGTCATGAGCATCTGTTTGGCCATGGTATAAGCCATTGACTTTTCTAGAATTGTCCTAACTGAATAGTCAGAAGGGAGGTGCAAATTAGACACAAAACCCACATTCACAGGCTTGTGAATTAAAGCACAGAATTCTGACTTGTAGAGATAAACATTTAAATCAGCTGATTTGACAACTATTAAAGAACTCCTGGTTAACTTGAAAAAAAAGAAATCAAGAAAGACATCAGGGTAAAATATTTGGAATTGACAAAGATAAATGGAGAAGTGGAAATTAATGACAGCTACAAAAAAAGGAAACCCAAATCCCAAAGGTTTTCTCAGAAAAGTACCTTCTAGAGCAACCATGCCACAGTAAAGTAGAGGAAAGCAGAACTTATGAAGACATTAATCAAGGCATGAGTGAAAAGAAAATGAGATGCTTCAGGGCACAAAGATGACAGGAAGCATATCTGTGGCAATAAGTGATGATGGAAATCATACAGAGGGAAATATAACAAAGTATACACGAAGAAAGGATGCAAGCACTCCAGAACACCTACTCGGACAATACAGTCTTTTGCTCTCACTAAAAGCAAAAATCAATAAACTCTGTGTAGGAAGAAAAGCTTATTAAATCATTGACTGTCCAAGTAGATATTCCTGTTGGCAAACACATTGCTCTGTGTGATGGATGGACATCAGGGTCAAGAGGTCGTTTACTGAAGTGATCAGGCTTCATAAAATCCAGATTTGCAAACAGTCAGGGCAGCAGAGGCTCAGGGCAGTTACTGCTGTTGGGTGATTTCCATGCGCTGCAGCACTGCAAGCTCCTTTTTGGATCAGTGAGAGGTTTCAGTGAAGGAAGAAGAGGGAGGCACTCCCACAGCTCTGGCCCTGGGCATGCTCCACGTGTGCCTGCCCACGGCTCTGCTCTGGATTGCCAGCACTGTGGTTCACTCCTACACCCTGCTTGCCCAACATGGAGCCTGGTGGTACAAGTGGGATGGAACCATAACACTGTAATTCCTTATGTGGAGACATCATCAGGAGAAGGCTCCTGAATCCTGGATCATAAAGGTTTGGCTTGGAAGGGACCTAGATCAAAGATGACCTAGTTGAAGCCCAGTGCCATGGGCAGAGACAGCAAGTTGCTGAGGGTCACCCTACATTTGGCACATAACAACGCAACAATAAAATGCCTCCTTTGAAGCTACCCTGTGTTTCTCCCACTGTCTGGCAGCAAGCTGTAGCTTGATCCAATATTAGCTCTCCCTGTTGGCTATTTATATTACTGGTGGGTCTCTTACCCATTAGCATCAGCTCTTTTCTTCCTTATTCCCCCCGCCCCATCCCTATACCCTCTCACCCTCAGCATTATGACCCCTTTGTGGAAGGGGGTCACTCAGTGAGTGGTCACTCAGTCACCTGTTGAGAGAGAGACAAAGGAAAGGAACTTTCAAAGGAGAGCATTGGACTGTGAACTTCAGGAAAGTGCATTTCATCCATAACTGTGCAGCTGAGCAGACAAACCTGGGGCACAAAGAAACCATGGTCCTACAGGACCAGGTCACAAATCCAATGCCCAATCTCCTTTCTTCTATGGCACCTTCTTCTTACCCCAGGTGATGGGACTGTACCCTAAGGGAGCTCAAACATGTTTCCAGGTACACCTCAGGGCCCTATGCACAGTGGACTGGATTTTGGTGAAGATGTGAGAACTGGAAATGACAGCCACGGAAATGTCACAGGCCCTTCCATAGCTCCCCTCCTCCTCTGAGTTTCCTCTTCCTCCTGTAAGATTTCTGTTCCAACCAATGCAAAGCATTTGCATTTCATTAAGTACTTCTTCCTTTAAGTGATGTCTCGTTATGACTTTCTTTTTGGTTAGGTATTTAATTCCTAAGCATACTAATAATTTTTTTCTTTTGGAGGGAAGATGGGCATGTCCTGAAGCTCGGAAATGCTCATTTTAGACCACTGTGGAAGCAGTCTTTGAGGTCAGGCTGCAAGTGTCTATAAATCCCCACAACCCTAACACTGTGTGTTTACTGCTGTGGATTGGGATCTACCCAATTTGACCTTGATGAGCCAACGGTTTTCCTGGCTTTTCTTAGAGTTTCAGGCTGGAGAAAGTACAAAGTGTGTTTTTTCCTTTTCCTGGAATACAAAGTGCTGTATCAGGCTGGTGAACACTTGGGGCTACTTCTGATTCAATTCAGTCTGAGGAAAGACAGGGGATTGAAATAAGCATTGGCCCTTTGGTTATTAAAAATTTATTTTGAGATGTTTTCTCTATTCCAAATTCACAACAAGAAAATCTTATAGTTTGTTTCTTGCAAATTGTGGAGAATTTTTACATTCCAGTGCATTTTCTCTTGAATGTTAACAGATGAGAATAAAATCAAAATGATTATGTACATTAATAATGGAATACACACATAAAGAAAACCTTGAGGTGTGTAAACTTTCTGCATATTCTTCTAGATTGCTGATAGCTTTTGTATGTGAATATGTTAAAAACAAGGAAAAAATAGAACTGAATTGAAATGTAAATATTTATGTCTGCAAAAGAAAAATAATTTGTATCAGTAAATCAGTCACATTTTGTAAACACTCTTTGTTTGCCACCATCAACAATAATTTAGCTGCAAGGAATGAATTTATAACCTTAAGTAGCTAATTTACTGTCCAACCTTACTGTAACTGGCACTATTAAAATGAGTTAGGGCTTAACTAAACTCTTTTTTCCTGAAGTTAAAATTTTTTCCTCTAATAGAAAGTAAAGCTTGGTTTTATTTTACTCTGCTCAGACAGCATCCTCCCCTTGATATTATGTTTATTTAGCAAGAGAAATGAAAATTTTCATTGTTTTCTTCTGGAAAAATGTATTTGCAGAAAAGAGAAAATCAAAAATTCTTGTAACATGGTTGGCAGGAACCAATGATGTGAAAAAAATGTTTCTGCTTACTATTTTTATTTCTTCTGCATTTTTGTCCATGTAGAAGCAATGCTGCCTATGATCCATGTGTGTGGCACACTCATGGAACCCTGAAAGCCCATAAAAAGCAGAAGGTCAGCAGTGGGCTGTCTCCTCTGTCAGCAGCCTTGACAGTGTGTGCTGTTTGATGCCATGATCCCTTGCTCAAGTACCCAATTTCTGCGGGAGAATTCAACCACTTGTGGCTTTTGACAAGAGCCACATACTGAGAAAACACATCACGTGTAGTGGGGGGGCTGGGAACCTTGTCTGAGGTAACCTGCAGAAACCAAACCAAGGGACAGACATGCAGTTAAGGAACTTATTTTCCAAATTTAGTTATGCAACCAAGATGCACAAAATTTATCTACAAGTTACTCAGATACCAGAATTTTGAAATTATTTGTGCCCTGACACAGGTGAAATCAATTACAGCTTTATTGAACTGCCTTCATTAGTAGGTCAAATATGTCATGGGCCATTTTCTGTGGAATTTGATTGATGTAATGCCAAGGAGGAAGTTCACCTTGCAAAGTTACTGGAAGCTTAACCATCAGATTTCTCTCTGGTCTAGTTATAGACATGGAATATTTAGTAAATGGCATGATCTAACCCTTGAAGAAATTTTACTGGGGTTCTCAGGAACGTAAAAGGACAATAATCTGGGTTTAATGGAATCAGTGCAATCCCACAGATGGAACTGCTCTGATTGCAGCCTGGTGTAATCATTGCCACCTATGCAGAATGAAAGAACACGGCAGGCCAGTGGAGGAAGAAGTTCTTCAGACATTTTCTTTGCAGCAATACTGTATGAAAATAGTTTGAACTATCAATCCCAGAATGACAGATTAATCTAATTTTGGGGGAAAAGCAGAACTGACACTGATGGATGAATGGCGGCAGGAGGGGCTGAGAGCAGCCATGGAACGGGTGTTAATCCTATTGCTGCATCCAAGAAAGGACCTCAGCCTCCAGCTCTGATGACTCAGCAGAGGGCAGATATTTAAGGAAAGGTCCAACCCTGTTAACTTAAAAAATTGGCTGTGGGAATTTGTTCTGCATGAGGGATGCAGGACAGAGCCCTTGGTTATGGCTGCAAGATGTTACAGCTCCCCTGCTCCCTCTCCTACCCCTGGAAAACCCCACAGCAAACAGGAGTCCCCAAATAAAGTGCTACATCTCTCATTTGAAGATCTGCCAGTTGAAACTTCATTTTTCAATTTTCTTTGGAGCAATATATTATCAGATGTATTTGATGCCTAATTTAACTTGGTTTCCACATGTCATTATGTTAATGAAATGTCTTTCAGTGAGGGAGGTACAATCATAAGATCTTGTTCTTTGGCTTAATTTCCAATTAATTGTCACATTTTGTTTTCTAAATCCAGGCCAGCTTACTAAACATACTTAATAATTTACAGTTCTCAATGCCTATTGGCCTTGCCAGAAAGGCTAACTTTTTTCTTCAGCTCATGGGGAGCCCTGCAGGGGAAAAGACTGGAAACTGCAAAGGTCAAGAGGAGTTTCAGATTAAGCTTTATGTTGTGCTGTTATTTGAGTAAACAAAGGTAAATTCCAGCAGGAGGGATGAATTTACATCACATACAGTGTGTATTGACTGTGGTGAGGTAGAGCTGGAATGGAAATCATTTCCCATTGTGAGGCAGACTGAGCAGGAGAGAATGTGGAGAAGATTTACCAGAGGGTGTTGGGAAGGGTAATGAACAACAGAGACAGGAACAGCAGGAAAACAGCCATTAACAGAGATTACTGCGGCACACAGAGCCTTTGCACACCCTGCCAGAGCAGGTTCTCATGCTGGGCCCAGGGTTATGTCTACACCAGTATATGAAAACAGACCATGCTCTCCTCTCTAGTCCTGGGGGCAAGAGACACAGCATGGCAGCACCTGTCCTTGCCTCCCCAGCCTTGCCTTAACTGTGGACACAACATGCATCTCCTGAAGGATGAGTTGACTCCACACTCTGCTGCCCCTTGACAAGTACTGACTACATCTTCCTCATTATGAGAGCTTGGGTGCCTCACGTGTGTCAGCCCCACCTGAACTGTGCTAGTGGCTGTGCTGTCACTGGCCATGCTGCTGCAGGAGAGACAGCATGGGGATGAAAGGCAAAGCCAAATGAGATGTCTATGTCACAGCTACCTGACAAAGTGACTGCAGCTTGTAATCAAGGATATATGAGGATAGTTGCGGCCTGTTTGCTACTTAGTGAGGCTTGCAGCAGTGGTAGGTGCAATGATGTAGGCATCATTCATCAGTATTTTCCAGCCTCCAGATGCATTTATTTATGGATACATTCAGCCTGTGCTACTCCTTCTCTATTGCTGTGCCTTTACAAGCTAGCCTGAAGCTAATTCTGGACCTTCTGCAGGAAGTCTGCTTGCATCTCTGCTCAGATCAAACAGGGAGAGAAGCAGAGCTGACCCTGCTGTGTGAAGTGCTGGCCAAGAGGGATAGAGCTGTAATGAGTCTAATAGTGTGATGTGCCTGAAACCAGTGTATGGGCTCCATGTCTATACCATGCCAGATACTGCTGTCTCAGCCTTGCCTGAACTTGTGGGGGATGTACCTTAGTCACTCTGAGAAAAACACAGAGTGTCTTCTGAAGTTTATTAAAATGTAATTGAACAGTGAGAAATGGGGAAGAAAAAGGAGCAGCTTTTTGAACAGAGCAGTCCTGCTGTTCAGGAAAGCAAAAAGTAAGGCCCAGAATGGAGTGGGACATGCATACAGAGAAACACTGACACAGATATTTTAAAATAACCATATGGAATGAATGGAGAATGAAACTACAAAATGAACCACAAAGAGAACAAATTTACATGAAGCTGAACAAAACCATGGAAGTTAGACTCACTATCTTTATCTTGTGTGAAGGTTTTATTGTGCCTTTAGGATAAAAAGGAGCTTGAAAGGATTATATATCTCATGAAACACATCTGCTGAGCTTCTAATGACTATGCTGCGGGTAGAAGACATTGCTTATCAAAGCCTAAGTAATGTTCTCACTTTCACGTATAAACAGGAGCCATAAAGTCTGGGAGTGGGATTTCCCAAAGCAGGCTCATGCCAGAAAAATATCTACTTATTCACTGCTGACAGGACTGGGAACTTATGACTAATTCTGCATCAATTATGCTGCTGATCGGCTGTTAATCTATACGCAAATCCTGTCAGTGCATTAATACCCCTTAGTGCATAGACAGAAATGAAGCAAGATACAGACAAACCAAATAATTTATTGTTTATGCATTGTGATCATAATGAGGCTGTTCCTTAGCAAGGTTTGGCATACATGAGCTGGTCACATTCCCTTTCATTCTGGAAGTGTCCCAGGGCTTCCCAGGTGAGTTTAGTGCTTACAGAAAATATTACATGGACAGCCTTGAAAATTTAAGTCTTTGTTTCCAAAGAGCAGAAGCACATCCAGTAGAAACAGATTTCTCTACAATTTCCCACCATTAGGCTGCCTGATGTCCTCTGGAAAATGAGATTTTTCCATAGGTGATGTAGCTGTGCCTATTGTTACCAGAAGAAGGTCCTTGTATCTTTGTAAGGCCCTCCACAATTGAGCAAGGTGGCAGCTGTGGTCCTGTTGGGCATGCAGACTGAGCAGGAGAGGGAGGATGCTCATGCACACCTGCACTCCTGCTCTCCTGTCTGTCTGACAGCCTCCAGCATCCTGCCCTCATGAGCCTGACTGCACCCCAGCCCAGCCTTGCCTCTGTCTCCCCCATTGTGCCTGGTGACACCAAACCTCACAGGCTGTCTGTTTTCTGCCCTGCTCTGTACTTTCCCTGCTCCCTGTACGTGTTCACAACATTCCTACTTGGTTCCGGCCAATGGCAGACAGGGCTGGATTCAATCCAGTGAATCAGTAGCCTGACTCACCATTAACAACCATCATTCCCAGGTCCTCAACGCACCAGCACCAGATCTTGGCTGTAAATCTTTTGCTATAGAGCAACCATGCTAGAAGGTGTTATGAAATTCTGCTCCATGTACATGGAGCACAAACCAGTTATTTTTAACATTTATCTGTGATGTTCCACATTACCATTCATCTGAGAGTGAAAGAGCACCAAGGTATTTCTCACAAGACCCAGTAGGGTACCTTGCCATGTACTTGGCTTTGCTTGCTACCCTTTGATGTTTTTTTTTGTTAGCCAACTGCCTCACTGGGTTTAAAAATAATTTAATTTATCCAAATCCATTCACAACATTTCTGTAATGGCTTTTAATTGTGTAATTAGTGTAAAGACATATAATCATGTAATTAGGCTGTGTAATTACAACATGTAATAATATTGTAGTGCAGTTATGCACCTTTTTTAAATACAGGGGAAGAAAACCTAACATGCATATAACTCCAAAATCATAGCCATGAGTCTCAGAGTGTCTGTAAATATTTCCTTACATATATTCTTGTGCAATCATCGAAGTTTAAATATAGGGATATATGCTGTTATAAGATTGTCAAAGAGACACCAATTATTTTTGGAAATCAGCTCCATTAAATTGTGTTCTGTCAACACGAACTGGTTGTGCACAGGTAGGCAAGTCTAAAAGCAGGTGTTAAGGAAGGACAAGGGGATTTAGCTGAAGATGTGGTTATAAAGCACACTTAATTCCTTCATGGATGCCTTTATTGCAAAAAATAATGGTGCTTTCATCATGTAGCCTGAGTCTCCTTTTCCCATGGTGGAATTGGATGCAGGACTGATTCAGCTCTTGCTTCAGGCCAGTGGAAAAGCTCCCAGTGTGTTTGGCACAGTAGACACACCCCACTGTATGAAAGGCTCTAGGGATTCATGTACCCATGGAAAATTGGTGGCTTACCCTGCTCCCTCCTGCCCCTGCTCTGGCAAAATCAGCCTTCTTTTAAGGGTGTAATGAATTTGGATTCGAGCACTTTTCTAAGACAGAGCAACGTGTCTCAAAAAGAAAGAGTTTGTTGGTGTTAAGTTTCATCAGCTCCCAAGTGGACCAGACAATCTGTTCCATTATGCTGGAAAGTGTTTTACAAATCACAGAATTAAAGCACAATGGGATTAATTGTTAGTAATTACTGACTCGCTTTGAGGAGTTCAGGTGAACATCTTCAATATTCATCTACATTTTGCTCATTTTAAGAAAAGGATGGTAAATCCCCAACTGAGGCAGATGCTGCAGGTTTCTGTACATGACATCCTTCACCCCCAGCTGTGAAAACAATGCTGTACCTGTCACTGGTTTTGTACAGAATTAATGAACTGTTTGAAAAACATATCACATCCTCAATAGTTGATGGACATGTTAATAACGTCTTATTTAGTTTTTGCAGAAGCATGACCCAGTTTCATTCACACATTGACACTGCAGTTAGCTACAGTGAATGCAGCATTTAATGCAAACAGGTGCCAATGCTGGAAGGCTTCTGTGCACTTACCTGAATGGAAAACCCCTTCCAATCTCAGATGGAACAGCCCAGCTGGCTAATACTTGCTTTACAATATGTACTGATCACTTCAGGATGTACCAGTCTTTCCAAATGGTCTGAGAAATTTTCGGGTCAGCAAGCAGTCATGTCAAGCGTGTTGCCACCATCAAGATGTTTGTGTGACTCTCCCTGCTCCCACTCCCTCCCAAACATGCCATGTGTTATGCAGTAACAGCCTGGATGTCCCTGGAACTGTGGGACACTTCTGTCATCTGATACCACTACAGGAATATATTCACTTTTTTTTGCTCTATGAGCTCTGACATGCAGCTCAGCAGCCATGAGGAGGAGGATGGAGCCTGCACCCAGGGGCAGAGGCTTGAGGATATGAAGGCATTGGGACCTCCTTCATTTGGTGGTGATGAGCTTCTGGATCAGCTGCTATACAACACCTGTCATTAGTAGAGTACCCAAAGCACCCTATTGTGTCACAACACAGTAACTGCTAATGGAGACTACATATTCTAATGGAGACTAAAAGTGTATATAAGAGATATACAGACTTACAATAAATCCTTATGCTAGTTCAGTTACTAGAATGAAAATCTAATTTTGTCTCACTCCTGTTAAGAAAAAGCTGCTTCCTCTCTCCTCAAAGTGAAAATAATAGTGGTTCAGACCAAAAGCCATGCTGCAATGTATCAAAAATAATCAGTTTCTAAGAATTTCATTTTTTTTTGTAACTTCATGTGGTGTGTTTTTCTTCTTCCTGATAAAATACCTGAAACTTTTGGCAAAAGGAGGAAAAAAAAAATATCAAAGATTTCTTACTAACATCACGAACAGAAAACCTCTGCATTATGTGCAACTATTTTGGTTGGTCTTTCTCTTTCCTGGAATTTACTGTGAGTTAAATAATCGCTGATATGAATGCTTGCAGCAAACAAAGACTGAGATATCAAAGCAACGGCATGAGTTTTATTTGTGTGTATTTTGGTGAATGCTTCCTAGTGACAATCTCCAGCAGTTCAGCCAGAACAGTTGCTACAGCAGCTGAAGTTTCTCATGGCAATCCCTCAACATGCACAGTCCTGCTCAGCCTGCTGATTGATGAGACCCATTTTCCCTGTGCTGCACAGGTTCAGGGGTTGCTGCTTACATAAGTGGAAAAGGAAAAGCCCTGAGCCGACCAGAGTGCAGAGGAGCCTGGCACAACGTTGTTCTCACAACAATGAGAACGTGGCAGTAATGAACTCCAGCCCTCAGCCCCGGGTGGATCCTGCCTGGCAGACAGATGCCTGGCAGCCTCCTGCTGAGCCACCCAGCACCACGAGGGACAGGTGTCACCATGTCCCCACCAGCACTACCACCCTCTCATCACATCCTGACCTGCTTGCTGTATATAGACACACCTTACCCCTGTGTTTGCCAGAGAAACCCAGGGCAATTTGGGATTTACAGCCATTCTGTGCAGACAGGGCACCTACAATTCTTGGCCTTGTCCTTCCGAGCAGGACAAGGTTAGTGCTGTTCTCTCTTTGTCTCTCTCTTAAGTTGTTTGAACAAAACAGCACCTCCTTTCAACTTCCTCAGTTTGATCAGAGTTATTTTTAACAAATTGGTTTTTTACAGTAATATACACTTTTATTGCATCTACTTCAAGAGCAGCTTCAACCATTTCAGAAGTGTTAACTGAGGAAATCCTTACAAGAAGATGCTGGAGGCAAGCAAATAGTGCTGGTGCCTCTGTAGAACAGGCAGGAAACTGAGGCATGGAGCAGTTATGTGCTTTGTAAGTTACACAGAACTGGAAATAGCCTTTTGACTGCCCACTCCTCTTCCTCTAGCTGGCAGGTGAGGACTGGTTCCGGCCTCCTCCTGTTCTGCTTTTTAGGTACTTTTGAACAAATACAGTGTTCATTTTGAATACAGCCAAGTGTAGTTATTTCAGCACTGAATTACTTTTCCTTTCCTGTCCCTAACTGTATTTCTTTTGATTGCAGAGAGCTAGTCAAGCTCTCCACAAGTCAGACTAGGCAGTGATGCTTGGGGACACTTGGTGTTTGCTCATCACAAAGTGACACAACTCTGAGGTCCTTGTGCAGCTGCCTGTGTCTGAAAGGGGGGACACAGCTGTGACAGGGGGTTAATTCTGCACTCAAGCCCATAAATCATGCATGTCAACTGGATTTCTTAGCTCAACCAGTAGTGCAATAATGTAGTTATGAGACCGTGAAGATCTGAGCCAGGCTCTGCCCTGCGTGGGCTACTGTGAGCTTAGGGATCTGTGCACTGTGTTACATTAAGTGATATACACATGGCCAAAGATAAAAATATTCAAAATGCTCCTTTCCAGATTGAAATAGGGAGTTATGAAAAGAATAAAGGAAATGTCTATGCAGGTGAGAGACTGTATGGCAAAGGATGGACGTTCAATGGAAGATGCATTCCAAACCAGCTTCTCCTGTGAGTTTGGCCCATTGGCTGCCCTGTTGTCCATCAAGTTGCACCAGGACAGGTTTGGATTGGATATTAGGAAATATTTCTTCTTGGAAAAGGTTGCCAAGCACTGGAACAGTCTGGTCAGGGAAGTAGTTGAATCACCGTCCCAGAAGGTGTTAAAAAAATGGTTAGATGTGGCACTTGGAAACTCAGTTTAATGGTGGATTTGGCAGTGCTGGGTGAATGGTTGGACTTGATCCTAGAGGTCTCTATCAACCTAAAGAATTCTGCTGTTCTGTGATCCTGTGTAACAGCATCTCAGCAATATCCGGAGGAAACAACACGCAGGAGTTGGAATGCAGAGACCAAACCAGCAGCTCAAAGCACTTTGACTTGGCACAAGGTGCTGTGCAGATATAGCTGAGTCCTAAACCCGGGACGGCTGTGTCAGCGCCAAGCTGTGCTGACGCACGAGGCATCTGGAGCTGGTGCTGGTACGGAGCCACGCTGCTGCAGCTGCCTCCAGGCCTGAAACAGACCACATTCCTCAGGGCCAGCAGCTCCAAACCCCACCATGGTGCCACTGCACTGCTGCTCCTCCTTCCTTCCTAAGCCCAGGGAGTCATGTGCGTGAAGAATATGCTGCTGCAGGCCTAGTTTAGATGTATCGATGCTCTTCTAAAGCTGTTTCAGCATGTACAGCAATTGAATTAAGAAGACTTTTCCTTTGGTTATTGGGTACCAATAACTTATTGTTCTGCCCATTTTTTTTTTCAGATGCTTTGAACTGGGAGTTATAACCTGACTCCAGGTGGATCACTAGGTTTACTTAGCTGGACAGAGCACAGTGAAGTTTTTGTTTCAGGAGAAAGAAAACTAGCTTAATAGTTTTGTTATAACAAAGATTACAGACTTGGTTCGAATCTTGCTCACACCTCAGTAAGTGCTGAATTTTTTGCAGCCACAGCAATAAACCAGGTGATGTTGGTTTATCCTGGATGCCCATTCCACTGGCAAAAACCTACTCATGTCCCCACTATCTGTTGGAGGTGTGTGCCTGGGTTCAGACTAAAACGTAACTGAGGCCTGTACCAGAGGCAGCACACTCCAGAGCAGTGCTGACAAGGCAGCACAGCAACAGCACATACTTTTACCCCACATTTTCCTTAGCCATAACTACTGAAATGCTGCTTCTTCAAAATGCTGCATTTCCTAGATCAGCTCTTCTTTATCTTTTACTCTTTAAAGGAAATTGCTGCAAAGGGTTGATTGACAGGATTTGTGAATATAGCTTTTTGCTTATCTACAAACCACTTATACTGTGGGCACTGCTTGCCTATTGCTCTATAAAAACAGATAATACCTATTTTCTGGAAGCTAGAGGTTCCCGAGACATGGTCCATGGTCCATTCAGTTTGTCAGATGCAGCAAACATCCCATCTTTAATCAGTATTGTAGACTGCAACTCATGAACCTGGTAGCATAAGCCCTGGTAGCACTTGGCACATTTGAACCATAATCTAATAATAGATGAGAATTGATTCTTTTGTATGCACCAGCCTTCAGGAAAGTTTCTCACAGCAGCTGCTGAAATGATAGTATCTCCTAGAAGATTATCATTGGCAGAGGCAGGTTTGTTGGTTCCACTTTGTTTATCTTTGTCTGAACAAGGGACCAAATTCTCTGAAGCAGAGGCTGAGATCTTATCAGCCAAAACTCAATAGGCAGTGCCAGTTCCCTGGCACGTTTTTTTGAGCTGCCCCCACACCAAAGCTCTGAGTGAAAGGTATTGGCTGTGCCTGTGTTGCAGATATTTAAAAGCATAACTGTTAGGTAAATAGCCAATTTTTCAGTTCAATGGCTGAAGCAAGCACTGGAAAAAATAGTTTGGGGAGGAAGTGAAACAGAGTTTTTGCAGTTTCTATTGAAAAATGGAGCTCCCATGACTTCCCATTGTACTGCTTGCTTTAAAGTTAAACTGATTTTTTTCACAAAATACTTTTTGAGTTACTTATATACTTGAATAGCCTTTTTATTGGTCAGCTTTAAACAAACCTAATGTTGCATGAGTGATACAAGAAATCAGTGCCTGACTTTCAATGAACAGCATGTGTGCTCCTTCTGCCACAAGGACAGAATATAATGACCCAGCTCCTCTGTCATGGTCCCATGACTCCTCCACAGCAATACTCCGTTACCTCTTACACTCCTGCTCCTTTTCTCTATGATTCTTGTCTTTCCCATGTGCTCAGATCCCTCACTAGTAATTCTGACTCCCTTCCTGCCCCAGACGTTTCCAAACTCCCATGCTTCCCACAGGCCCCAAATGTGTCTTAGAGCCTCTTTGCTACAGGACTTCACTTTCCTTATACTTT
>VXBB01007101.1:133935-181008 GCA_013399915.1 Illadopsis cleaveri | reverse complement strand
TGAAATCTTAGATTATTTGCCCATATCCCAGATAGTCCAAATGAAAATAACTCAGTCGTCCTGGAAGACCTGCATGAATAAATGATGCATTTAAACACTGGGAAGCAGCAACAGAACCTCTGGAAATAAAACCACACCACAAAGCAGCATATCCTGGTCCAGTCTTGGGGAGGCTTCCCTAACACACTGAGTCACCCAACATGCTCCAGCATTAATCCCCCTAACCCTCCTCTAGCTGCAGGGAATTCTATCTGCTCTGCTCCTCCAAAAGCTTCCAAAATTATTCACCACCTCTGCCCACCACTCTTTCACCAAAATAACAAATTGGACAAGATCACAATTTGCAAATCCCGCGCTCTGAGTGACGCTCTGAGTCACTTCCTTGATGGGATAACATCCACCAAAGGGATTTTGAGCTGAAAAATCAGTGACTAAGTTATTAGGAATGAAAAACAGTTTAAAATGCAGCCCTGTCAGAGCTGACAAAGCCCAATCTCATCTGATGAGAGTTCAGAGCTCGGACACGGTTGCTCATTTCCTGCTGGTAAAGGTGTCCCTATCGTAAACACACGGACAGGGCTGACTGTCCATCCTCCTGGGGCATGGGTGGGAATGGGCATGGATGTGGTAGGACATGGCTCCTCTGGGACTGGGTTCAGAGAAATACAGAATAATCTTCCTGTTTGCAATCCTGTGCTTCCCTCTCAGCTGCATGACCAGCACAGCTCTGCCTCATCACTGGCGAAGCATCTCTGCATCAGCCCAAGTCACATCCTAAACTACAAGGGGATAGGGGAAGTTTGGACAACAGGAAGAATTTCTCCATGGAAAGGGCAGCAAAGCACTGGAACAGGCTGCCCAGGGAAGTGGTGGAGTCACCATCCTTGGGACTGTTCCAAAAACCTCAGGATGTGGTTCTAAGGTGAACACAGTGGTGGTGCTGTGTTGATGGTTGGACTTGATGGTCTTTAAGGTCTCTTCCAACATTAATGATTCTATGACTCTATATTTGACTTTTCATCAACCAAACAACACCTGACTCACATAATGAGCCACTTAACACTCCTGTACTGTTCTCCTGTAGAGAACATTAATCACTACACAGGTATGTCTGTCATAAGAAAGATTAATCATGTGAGTGGCTAATATGGAAGTCATTAACAATAAGATTATTCAGGTGAGTAGCAAATATGGAAATCATTACTAGCAAATGACTCATGAATCATTTCCTCAAACATGGTTTTGCATGCGATATATAAATAGAAGAGAAAGAATACTTCCAGTTGGAAGGGACCTACAGTGATCCTAGAGTCCACGGGCCTGCCCTCTTCAAGGCTGAACAGAAGTTATGGCACTGTCATATTAAAGAGCATTAGGGCCTCTCTAGGAAGCCTCCTTCCAGTGTTTGACCACCCTCTTGGTACAGAAATGTCTCCTAGTATCCAGGCTGAACCTCACTGATAAAAGCTTTGGACAGCTCCCATGAATCCTGACATTAAATCCCAGGGAGAAGAGCTCAGCACCTCCCTGTGTCGCCTCCTCAGGAAGCTGCAGGGATCCACTAGCTCACCCCTCAGCCTTCTTTCTCTGAACCAGACACGGTCAGAGTCCTCAGCCACTCCTCCCAGGAGGTGCATCCAGCCCTTCCCCTCCTCTGGACCTCCTCAAGTACCTGAATCTGAACCACAATCTAATCTAGCAGGCCAGACTATTTTAATCTCTGGTCTGGGAAATGTACAATCAGATAAAGGAGTGATGAATAAAAAATTAGACTGATCAAGTTCATAATCTATGAGCTGTGAAAACACACACTGACTTGAGGATTAAGAAGAAATCTAGAACCATAAAATGACCAATTTCAAAACAAAAACCAGAACAGGGCAGTACAGTTGCTCAATATACAACAGTTCTAATTTTGTGGATTCTTAAACTGATGAAACAACAAGTTCCATCTTACTGGTAAAAGGAGTGAAATTTTCCCCCTTTATAAGGTCAGTATTTATTGCCTGAGATAACATAACCATGCTGTGGGATGCTGAAATGCTTGCTAACCAAAAAAACTCCTCAGGGACCTCATTCAGTCCTTAAGCAACTCACGTCTCAAATGGCAAAGATTATGAACACATGCTTGTAAAATTCTTGTCATGACTTTTTTGGAGCCCTTTCTGAAGTGGAGGATGCTGCCTGTCAGATATTCATCCCCTTTACACTTCAGCACAAAAGGGAAAATGACACATGCTGCAGTAAATTTGACTGTCTCATCTGCAGCAAACATGAGATGCCTTTCTTTGACTTTCTTAAGTATGTTCTTTATAATCCAATACCTTTGGATTTTAACATTTTAAGACTGAGAAGAAAATTTAGTTGAACAGCAATTCTGAATTCCCTCTAGGAGATGTGTCTGAGACATCAGCCTGGACATTATAGAATAAATCCAGAGGAGGCTATTGGGTTAATCACAGGGCTGAAGCAGCTCTGCTGTGGAGCCAGGCTGAAAGAGCTGGGCATGTTCAGCCTGGAGAGGAGAAGAGTGTAGGGAGACCTTAGAGCCCCTTCCAGTGCCTAAAGGGACTCTGAGAGAGATGGAGAGGGCTTTGGATAAGGGCCTGGAGTGACAGGACAAGGGGGAATAGCCTTAAAGGAGAGCAGGGTTAGATGGGAGATTAGGAAGAAACTCTTCCCTATGAGGGTGGAGAGGTCCTGGCATAGGGTGCCTAGAGAAGCTGTGGCTGCCCCATCCCTGGCAGTTTCCAAGGCCAGGTTTGACAGGGCTTGGAGCAGCCTGGGAGAGTGGAAGGTGTCCCTGCCCATGGCAGGGGGGCGGAATGAGGTGAGCTTTAATGTCCCTTCCAACCCAAACCACCCTGATCCTATGCTTATTCTATATTCCTCTTGGACCAACTCTGTCTTGGCAGTTATATTTTATTTGGATGTCAGTCCAATATTTTCTATGCAGAGCTGACAACTCAATGTCTTCTTCTGAGAAAAAGATCTTTCTCTGGAACTTGGAATAACAGATTATTTTGTACTTGCTTATAGATTGACAAGCTGAAGAAGCTTCCTTTCCTTCTGTACTCTTACTGGATATTCCTGAGCTCCATTGATCTACAGCCTTCTCATCACATATGAATGTTTAGAAACCCCTCAACTCTTGCATTATTCTGGTTTTGAAAGTCTTTTAACACCTGGCTGCTGAATCAAATGTTGGGTAAGATGCTCCCAAACCCAGGCACCCTGGGACGAAGCTACATCCTCTTATCTAAAGAATTTCAATCACCAATTTACTCAGCTGGGAAAACCAACAGACAGGATGACACAGGCGATCTCTGAGCAGGAATTCAGAATTACAGATTCACAGAATCATTTGGTTGGGAAAGACCCTGAAGGTCACAGAGTCCAATGGTTGACCCAGCACTGCCAAGTCCACTTCTATACTATGCCTCTATACTACACATGATAAATCCATCCAGGAATAGTGACTCAACCACTTCCCTGGGCAGCCTGTTCCTTGTTTGCTTCCTTCTCACAATAGAGCTTTACAGTAGGATTTTGATGGGGATTATGAAACTGAGAAAGAAAAAAACCCAAAGATTAAAAAACCCACAGTTTCTCAAATTGACTCCACAGCTTGTTGCCTATGTAGATTTAGACCAGAAAACACGTGGAGGGAGCTCAGAAAGATGCAAAGGTGTGAAAACCCCAGCTTAGGGCAGAGATCTGCCTCCAATCCTATGGCAAACCATGGGAAACAATGGATCAAGTGGTAAATGTTCCATTGGCATTTGGGTGTTCTTTCTGGAAACAGAACAATTCTGATTCCAGACTTGTTCACATCATTCTCCTGAAAAGCACAAAATTTCCAGGCAGTTTTGGAAAAAACCAAACCAATAAACAGGAGAACCTTTAAGAACTGCTTCCAGCACGTTTTGCAGCAAGTGAAGTCACATAATGGGCATTTAAAAGGCACATCATCCTCGCATTTGCAGTTAGAGCAGTGGAACCTTCCTAGAACAGAGGGGAGGGTGAAGAGAGGGAAAGAGAGAAAGAGAGGGAGGAAATGACTAAATTCCTGTAATCACTTGCAAAATTCTCATGTACCCACACTTCCAGTGCAGTCCAGAAAACAATGACCATGAGTGTAATGAACTACCTCAACAGTGCCCTGCCACATTATTTCTTTCAAGTGACCTCACAGTCTCTTGATGCTTCAGATCCCAGTAGGAATTCGGGTTACATCCTTCCTTTACAAGGAAGTTGTCAAGTAAAAAATCCCTAAAGTTCTCAGGAAACTACTACAGCATTGTGATGATGACAATGAAGCACTTGGAGAGAACATGAGGTACAGAAAGTACAGATTCTATTCATAAATCACACCAATCACATTGCACCTGAGCAAACACAGGCAGGAACCAGTGGTCTCATACAGTATCAGTCTCAGTCTCATTTTTGTAATTTCTCTTTATTCCCAAGTATTAGAAAATTACATCCCAAGTCTGCCCTGTACCTACCACATTCTGGTTCCATCTCTTGGGGAAAGATGGGCACAGCTCCAGAGCCTGTGGGTGCTCTCACATTATTGGTTTCTTTGGACACTTCAGTCTTTGGCAACTCAAGTCCACTTTTCTGGCTAAAGCAGAAGGAGGAAATCTTACTCTGAATTTTTTCTGGTGCCCCACTCTTAGAAGGGGCTGTGTCTGGGGAGAAAAAGAGAAAACCAGTGTATAAACCTGTATCATGCATAAGAAACACTCAGACTCAGCAAAACACAGTCAGAAGGAAATTCACTCAGTTGTCATTGTATAAGAAGAAAAACGAATTTGAAGAACTAGTTTTTATGCCATACTTTCTGGCAACAGATGTTTTTGATAGACACTAACATATTGAATATTACTGACAGAGACCCTTTATATTGGAATAGTTCTATGGAAATTCTTCCTACAGAATGGGCCTTGATCCACTCCTGTTCCCATCCCACTTAAATGTAAAAATTCTGCCTTCACCCTTAACACACTTCACAGTTTAAACATGGCAGAACTATAACTAATTTCTTTTTTATTTCCTTACACTTCCCCATCTCATATTACCGTTTATCTTACTCCTGTTTGAGTGTGTTTTTTTTAACCCAATGTAGAGATAACCAATGTCCTTGATTCTCCTTGACAGGCCTCAGGCAGGGAGCCTAGCCCAAGTGAGGGACTTTTCACAGGGGTGGGAAGTGATAGGACAAGGGCAAATGGCCTTAAACTAAAGGAGAACCGCTTTAGATTAGAGATTAGGGAGAAATTCTTCCCTGTAAGGGTGGTGAGGCACTGGCACAGGTTGCCCAGAGCAGCTATGGCTGCCCCATCTCTGGAAGGGTCTAAGGCCAGGCTGGAAAGGGCTTGGAGCAACCTGGGATAGTGGAAGGTGTCCCTGCCCATGGCAGAGGCTGGAACTGGCTGAGCTTTAATGTCCCTTCCAACTCAAGCCAGTCTGTGATTCTGTGATTATAAGGCTGTTGAGCCCTATCTACCATAGTAATAAGTACGATTCTAAACTTCTGACAACTCTTCATTCCCTACCTTGTACATGGCTGATTCTTTTTGTGCAGCTTTCCAAGCCCTGGGGTTTCCCTTCACTTTGCTCCAACTGTTGCAGTTCCTTCTCCCCATCACCACAGACCATTCCAGTCAAATCCTTGCACAGCTTTCTGAACTGCTCTTTGTGGTGAGGACGTACAAACATGTAAAACCCTGGCCAAAAGAAAATACAGTCAAATGCACAGGAAAATCAATACCTGACCATGGAAGACTTGCTTTGGAGGGGAGAAATTCTTTGGAAGCAGAGCAACATCAATCAGATTCCTCAGGGTATCTTCAGCTTGGTGGAACATTTGATGCTTTTGTGATTTTTATAATTACGGGGTTTTCCTTGCCAGAAGGCAGATGAGTAGTTGGTATTGAAAATAATCTCTATTTATCTTGAAAGTCTTCCATTCTCTACAGCTCAGAATAAACACCCGCCCCAGTGCTTCACCTAATGAGTGATCTAAGAACATCAGGTATACACATGATATCCAGAGAGACTCTCAGGAAGGAAATTTCTTGTTATTGTTTGGTCGACAAGGATTCACAACACACATAAAGAAATTCTAAAAAGCCCCAATTATGACGTATTGCCAAGCACAGACAATTCTACCACGAAGTCGTCTGAGGTCAAAACATCTGCTCAATAGAGACAGTGACTGTGAAAGAGCACCCAAGGGGAGATTATGACTCACGGTGTCACACAGCTCATTTTCCTCTCACTCTCCACTTTGTTAAGACTAATCTAACTAGTTAACACACCATAAAAAGAGTATTCTCGCACAATTTGCAGACCATGGTATCTATTCAAGGCCTGTGGATTATTTATTGTTATCTGCTAAAGATAACAAACAAAATTCCATCAGCATTTCCCAGCATACACTGAATGCATAATTTCCAGCAGAAGAGTCACCCCAGAGACATGGGAGAAGGTGGAATTGAGGTGTAACATCACACAAGATACCACCATGGAGGCAACCAGGATCAGCATGTAATAATGCCTCTTCTTCTGCTTCTTTTAAACAATTAAGTCCAATTTCAAATTTTAAAAACCATCACTAAACCCATGAAAGGAAAATAAAACAAAACAAAGCACTTCTGAGAAAATAAATTAAGACACAGTTCCAGAAGTATTTTCAGCTGAAGCTCTGTAGAAGAATAGTACATAAAAAGCCTGACTGCTTATCCTGAAACCTGGAAGTGATCTAAGAGCTTAGCAGCAGTATAGCAATCATTGATCATGGGAATAAAATTGGGTCAGTTCAACAGTCAGCACTGTCCTTTCTGAAGAGCAATTGTAGTAATTGAGGAGAAAAAACAGTCATGGAAGCATCTGACTGAAGTTAGCTGGGTGAAGGTTAGGACTGGAATTACTGAGGTCTTGTGTAATGTTTTTAATGGACAATTTCTACCTGAACAGAGATAACATTTTATAACCTTGACGTTTTTTGCTCTCTCAGTGGCATTCATCGAACACATTGTTCCTGCCACTTCATTGATCCGGGTAGCTAAACCAAAAGGTGAGACCTCACATGAGATCACAGCACCCACACTTTCCATTCAAATAAACAAGAGTGATTTTTAAAAAACCCTTACTCTGTAGGAGATGAAAGTCCTGTGGCCTCTCCGTGGTGAGGGCTGCTACCACCGACACCATCGCATCGTAATTATCCGTCTTCTTGTAAGCCAGCAGAGCTGAGTAGAACTGGCTGTAGCTGCTTTTGTCCAAAGCCCTCTGCACATCACTGAGATAAGCAGTCCTGAGGGCCTGGTGATGCTCTTTCCTGGAGCCTGGAGCCTTTTCAGCCTCTTTCCTTGGAGCTGCACTGGCATTCTGCCCTGAGAGACACAGAATGTGTGAGCAGGGCTTGAGGACCAACTCAAAACAGGTCACTCCATCATATCCACTTCTTATTTCATTGGAAGGGAATTTCTGAACTACTTCAAAGTGGTGAAGCCAGCCCCACCTGCCCAGCCATACACCTCCCTGTGGCATGGCCAGACCTGCTCCTGGAAATGGCAATGGAGCAAAATGATTCTGGGAATCACTTTTAGCATCTTGTAGAGTTCCTTGATCATTTTAAATGGAGAAATGTGTCAGAAGGTCACTAGGGAATGAGGAAAAGAGGCATGGAGATCAGCAGTAAATCAGGTTTTGTGGTCCACTGGAGTACTAAAAGCATCTTAAAGAGACGGGTTAACCAACTCTGCTGGCCTGAAATGGGCAATTTCAAAGTACAGATTTCTGACCCCTTAAGAATAAGAGCAGACAAGGGGTGGGGTATATGTTTCTCAACAGGAAAACAATGTCCAAAAATACTATCTAACCTGAAATGACACTCAAGAGAGCACAAGAACAATGTAAGAGGTCTGCAAAAGGTAGGAGCAGCTTGGAACATCTTGCTAAATACCAAGTGAACTTTATTTCCAATATAATTCTCTGATTTCTGGTATGTCTTAGAAAAAGAAGTTCTGGTTTGCATATCACAGGTATCCAAATACAGATGAAGGATATGATAAGAAACCGATTTAAATTAATCTGCCATATCTTTTGGTATCTGGATCTTTAAAAGTTCTTTATTGGATGATAAAGATAATTAGGTTTCAAGACACAGGCTTCATTCAATTCGCTGGAAGGGAATAAACGTGGACGTGAATTTTATAATCAGTATTTATTGCATATCCTAGAGCTTTCTTATATTTCCACAGAAGCATTCTCTTCTTAAGGAGTGAGGCACAGAAATAATGCATCCATTTACTCCTATTATTTTCTCAATTACTCTTAGTGGAAATAAGTTTTTGTGAAACCAGTCTAATGGTTTCAAGACAAGACAATTACTAAAGATTCTACTTTATTCAAATATCATCAAAATACAAAAGAAAATGGGAAAACAAATCAAAAGAAACAATATGGCTTCACACATGAAAAGCATTTAAAGCCTTCCAGGAAACTGGTTTGTTTTTTTAAAGGAAGGATTAACATTTGACTATTCTTTGTCCTCTAAAGAAAGACTTCTAAGCTGCCCAACGATCCTACTCATTTCCTTGTGAGAAACACAAAAAATTCCCAGCTGTTCTCTGGAAAACCCAGAATTAAATAATTAATGAGCCCATGAGTTTGAAGAAAAATACTGGACAGGGTGAAATTAGAGGGATACACAGAGGTTACATATACTACTCCCTGTTTCTGCAGAAAAAACAGGCTGTCCAGAGTGGGAGCGTACACATTACACCAAGAACAAAATGAAACAGTTTCTTCATACCTGAATTCATACTGACGTAATCTTAACTCACACTCCTTAACTGGCTCCCTTTCATGGACCCTGAACAAACAGGAAGCTCAGCAGACCTCTGCTCAACTCCCACTTTTCTCAGCTCAGTTTCTAGTACAAATCTCAGGCTTCAGCTGGTTTCTTTCACATCCACCTTGATTTAATTTATTGACTTTTTTGTTTTGTTTTGCACAATTCTTGCCAAAAATTCTGAATTACCATCCCTCCCATCTCCAGAGAGTGAGCCACTGTGCTGGGTGAGCATAAAGAACATTGGTTTGCCCAGGAGAATTTTCAGCCAGTGATGAAATAAAACAGAATAGACTGGGTTTTTATTAAACATGGAGGGTACCTGCACTATTCAGTCCTGTTGCCAAGTGGGATCCTCCTTGGTTCAGGTGGAGCCCAGGGTTCAGCTGAGCACACGAGGCCTTCGACAATGTACTTTTCTGCTGACTCTGTTTTTCTTCTGTTAAATGAAACCAGTCCATTAACAGTGAATTTAGGGAAGAATGAACATGGAATGCTGCATTTCTAAGTATGTCGTCCTCAGCCGAAAACATCTGAGCAACCCAGAGAAGCTGTGGCTGCCTCTGGATCCCTGGAAGTGTCCAAGGCCAGGCTGGACAGGGCTTGGAGCACCCTGGGATAGTGGAAGGTGTCCCTGCCCATGGCAGGGGGTTGGAACTGGATGAGGTTTAAGTTCTCTTTCAACCCAAACCAGCCTGGGATTCCACACAGATTTATTTCTCTGATGATGAGCTAACATCCCACTTTTTCAGAACTTTACTGCTGCAGGATTTCACAAGTTCTGTGAGGACACAATCATCCTCTATTCAAAATTCTGGTGGCAGTGTGTGGGCAGCAAAGACGACACACACAAGGTTGTTCAATTCCCCAGACTAAATATTTTAAGCAGATCAGTAAAATCCCCTTTTGAAACAAAATTACATCATTAATTCTGCAGTAACCAATGCTCAGGCATCTGCACAGCTCAAGGGAAGGCAAGAGGATCATGGAGAGCAGAGACTTAGCTCAGTGCAGATTAAATTGAACTTCCTTGTATTTCTACATATCAGACACATCCTGCTCCATGACTGGGTGAACAAGGACATTTGTCATTCAGATGATACAACTGAACCAAGCTCCTCACCCATTCTCTTGGCCAGGATCTCCCTCTCCTCCCGTGGGAGGCTGTGCTCAGGTTTGTAGCCACAGCCCACTCCAGTCAGATTGCAGCACGCTTCATCAAACTGCTTTTTATGCTGGGGTCGAACAAACTGGTAAAAATCTTGCATCAGAGAGAGGGAAAAAGAGGGGGAAAGAAAGAAAGAAGGAAAGAAAAAAAATCAATCCACAACAGGAAGTAAATGCTACTGAAACCTACAACAGTGGAACTTCAAAGTTAGATAAAAAGGTGCAACTAAATAAATTAAAATCTAAAGGTTTTTATCCAATATTTATATAATAAGCACACTTACAAATTACACATTACACAATGGTCAGCTATCATGCAAACATTGACCAATATTATTACCAGTGGGTAAAACCTCATTTTTTCACTGTAAATATAAAGCAACTCACTTCTCAGTGAATCAGCCCTTGGGGTGCCTCATAAACCCTGAGATCCAAGTAACAGCTAGGCTGATACTTTAAATAACTGATGTACTGTTAACTTTACACCTCATGTTACTTACTTACCACAAAATGCTGGCCAACCAGAACCCTAAACATCAAACCAACTTTAGGTTTCAGGTGCCTGACAGTTTTCAAAACTAGACTTAGACCTTGATTTAGTGATCAAATATTTTCTTATTTATGTAGATCATAGCCAATTGGGGAACCAAGTAGCAGAGCTTGCCATTCTTCAACCTTAGAATTTCCCTGAAACAATTTATGAGATGCATAACTACACATTTATTATTTCATTTGATGAAAAAGTCACAGAAAAATCTGTCCATTTGTTCACAAGCTGAGAGGGAAATGAAAAATTACACAGAAAATACTGTTAAACTAGAAGAAATCTTGGTGGGAATTCAGTTCCTGTCAGTATAGTTGTTAAAAGCCAACTGAAAAAACAGCTAATGCAGTAACTATCCATGTTTCCTCAGATCCTTTGTCTTATACTCATAATTACTTAAACAGAAAATTTCTCTGTGTATTCATTTACTGCTTTAGCACGGAACCCTTATGAAGGCATCTCTCCAACTCACACAACCATGCCCTTTATCTCCTAAATTACCAGGAATAAGTCACTGCATTTTTAGACAAGGCTTAAAATAACACGAACTTCCATGGAATATGATTTTCTTCATGATAATTAGATTTACGAGATTATTCTGTGTTATGTGGGGATATAAAGTGGTGAATCATCCTAATTGAGCTGTACTTCACATCTAAAACACTTCTGAAGTACCCAAGCCTGTTTAAAAGACAAAAGTCACTTCTACAAATAGACCAGGGATATATACCAACACTCCGAATGTACCTCGCAGCAGGACGTGCTTTTTTTCATCCTCCACGAAGAGAGAGCTCATTTGGGACAGCATGGCATGGAAGTCATCAGTCTTCTTGTACTGCTGCAGAGCCTTGGAGAAGAGCTCGTAGTTCTGCTGGCTCAGGGTGTCCTTCACTGTGGTGATGTAAGACGTGGCCCGCGCCTTCTTGGGCTCGGCCGGCTCTGCTCTCTGCCCCTGCTGCAAGGCAGGAAAGGCTCCTCAGTAAACAGCAGCACTTGAGGAGGTACTTTCAGGTGGAAGCAATGTGTTTACCATTCCAACAGCACATGGGATAATGAACAGAATCATAGAAATCACTGAGGTTGGAAAAGTTTTCCAAGGTCATCCAGTCCAATGGCCCACCCAGCAGCACCACTGTGCTCACCACAAAACCAAGAATGTTTCCACCTAACAGGTTGTAGTTATGGCAGTCACCCCTGTAATCCATGTATTATTCACCTTTCCCATTGACAAAACTGACAGCTTCAGGAAAAATTCCTAGAGAAGGCAGCCAAGTATCATAAATAATAAATGACATTTATTCCAAAGCTGGAGGTTGGGCTGACTCATCATGACATCAGACAGCAACAAACTGCAAACAACCTTTTGCATGAAACTGTTCTCTTCCTACTCTCCCAGATATTATCACCTTCGGGATCAGTTTTGTTTGCCAGGTGCTCGGCAGATTGACAGACAGGGAACATCCAGTTAGGACAGCACCTTGGACAACTACTGGCACATCATCCAGGGAATTCTCCTGGATTTATTGGGACTTAAGCAATGAGCTGCATAATGAGTTAACTGGTGGCACTAGTTAACTGGAGACAGGACAAAACAATAATGCACAGCTGCAGAGCTAACACACAACCATGACCCACCTCAGGGGGGTAGGATGTGATTCCTTACCCCAAACTGGTCAGTTCAACCATTTGAGGCTCCACCAGAGCAGCTGGATTTGTTGATCATTGTAGTTCCCTGCCAACTGAACTATTCCACTTTAATCAAAAGGAATGAAACCACCCACCACCCCGGTCAAATTGTTCACAAAGCAATCAGTGTCAGAAAACAATTCTTTTCACCCAGCATCTCTACCTGGACCTGTACTTGATTTGGTCTGGCATGTCTGGATTTGGGAAAGAGCATGACAAATAGATTTCAGATGTGCACTAATGAATATTTACAATTTGGATAAAAAACACACTTGTTCTGGCATCAGTCATCTGTCTGCCTGGAAATTTCCAATTCAAATTAAAACAATATACAGATCAAAGGGATGGCATAGACACAGGGAAACACATACTGTATTGCTGACTAGCTTTATTTTCTTTCTTCCTCCTTTCTGCTCATCTGTTAATCTCTTCTCATACTGAAGGGAAAGTGTGGACAGACGATGTGCCTGTGAAGATGAGAAGAAAGTAAGTAAGGTACAAAAAATGCTTCTCAGAGTTATTGCCCATTTAATTTATGTATTTTCAGCAGTAAAACTTGGTAACCCAGTTTGTGGCACCATTCAAGAAAGTGCAACAACCTAAATTATTCTAACAGAGCCTGGGCAGACATCTGTTTCTAAAGGGTAGAAACTTATTGGACAACTCACAGAGACCTAACCAGAAGAAATTAAAGACAAAGTTGGTCTTGAGCATGCAAATTCCTAACTAAGTAGAGCTGGACTCACAGCAGACTGTTCCAGGGCAGTCTGAGAGTTTACACAGACCTCTGTGTAACTGGTGGTTCACACTCCCCTTCACCTTCCTGCCTGGAACTTCTTGTATGTAAGGGAATAAAGAATTGGAATATAAGCAGCAAGTCAAATATTTGTGATACATACAGTAAGTCAGAAAAATAATCAAAACCATCTTCTTAATCCTGAGCCATGTAAAGGCAGCACCTTGAAAAGCATGATTCAGCAGAAATAAGGCTTCTTATACAAGTTTTCATGAGGCGTAACTCACAAGGAAATCTGATTATGGGGAACTGTTAGTATTTAAATGGATTGAGAAATGATTACTTGCATTGTGGATTTTTGAAGTGACAAAGCAAATTCTTTCAGAATGAGAGCAGCTAAACTTTCATTATTTAGGGAACAAGAGTACAGTGTAAATTTGATAAAAGGAAAAATGATAACACAGACATTGTGCTGGATAGTGAAGACAGGAAATTACATCAACCCCATCCTCAGTCCAAATCCAGTGCTCAGTGCTGGACTCAGAGTGAAAGCTGCCTGAGAGCCACTGCCTGTGTCAGGAGTACACTCACCAGACTGCTGGGGCCAGGTCACCTATTTGGGAGCAGCACAGGGTGACCTCCGAGCTCTCCACAAGCCTCAGATAAGCAGCAAAACCAAATATGCAAATAGGAAATGGACCTGAGCGACTGCCAAACTACAGGGCTATCATCTTATTGGACTCCAGGAAATGTTGAGCTCTGCCAAAAGCGCTGCAGCTGTGTTAGAAATACTCTGTAGCTGAGTTACCAAGTGCCTGGAAATGTGCCAGGCTTTCCAAAGAATAGGTTTTGGTATCTGTGTCGTGGCCACCCAATGGGTGACAGAGCCCATTTCCCACTTGGCTGCACACAAGTTAAATATTTGCTGCCCTTTGTACATTCCCTATGTTTGGTACGTGCCTCCATTCATGTCCTTGGGCCACGATGGAATGGAATACTCAGATATTCTCCAGATACTCCTACATTTACACATTTTATCTCACGCATTCTTCCCCTAAGGAAAGTACTTAAGAATGCTGCAATAGGCATTGCTGAAATCCATGAATCAGGTCTGCAAGCCAGCAGTAAAATACTCCAGCCAGGTAAGGGAGCCAACCTTCAACTACTGCAAACAGGGATTTTGGGAAAGTAAGAACACAGCCCAATTACTGATGTATCAAAAATACCAATCCAAGCAGAAAGAAAATTAACAGCACAGAAGCAGGTTTGTTGATCTTTACATGAGTGGATTTTTGATTCAGATAAAATAGTCCACAAGTCAGCAACATTCTCTCTCTGGGACAAATCAAAGGTTTTCATCTGAAAATGCAATTTCTAATCCACAAACCCTCTCCCACCCTTTTTTGAATTCAATATCTGGTCTCATACCAAAGGCTGACGCAGACTCCACCCAGGACAAATTGTGCTCTCTTCTCTGAGAGCTCCTTGCTCCTCAGAAAGTGTGGTTAACTTCCAGAAATCCTTCTGGTCAGCAGCCTTGGAGCACAGAACAAGCACATACTGTTGATCACCTACTTGAAAGTGCCAAGGAAGCCCTTTGATTAATTTACTTATGAGAACTTGCAGTTACTGATGCTGATCAGAGTGACCTTTTCTTGAAAGAGGGCTGAGCTGGTTCCCTTGATGCCAAAACCATTTTGCTTTAGAGCCTGCAATTTTAATTATAAGGAAGTATTTTGCCATTACCTTTTCCTCTCCTGGCAAATCAGTTTCCTCCTCTGCATCTTCACTGCTCTTCTCACTGCGCTCCAAGGCATCCAAGAGCCCAACACATTTTCTTCGTGGTGAGACAAACTCTTGTTCATATTCCACACACAGGCTGGGTGCTCCATCTCCATTTACTGCCATCACAGCAGAACACAGCAGACAAATTAGCATTCCACATTCTCTCCTGCATTTTCTTTAATTTAGTGATAGCTCCCAGTCTTATGACGCAATCCGTAAATATGTGTTGATTAATTAAATAATCCTCCACCTCTTGCAAAAGCACACTATATAATTTAATAATAATTTAACTTAATTTAAATATAATTTAAGAAGAAGACTGCACTTAATAAGAATACATCACTTCTAAAATTGCTGAAGCATTTGGTACCACAACCTGGCAGATTGCTCTCAAACTTCCTTAAGAGATGGTGACATTTAACCCCAAAATGGCACAGGATCAATGGGAAAAAGTCTTACTGCAGCAGCTGTGTTCAATTATTTTAGATGAATGGATTTTCCCAAAATTGAGTTCCAGCGTTTTTAAGAGATTTTGGTACAAAACATGATTTACTATTTTTAAACAGAGCAAGTTTTTTCAAAGCCTACAATTCTTATAGTATTAATACCCATAAGACACAGTCACCAAGGCCCTAAATTACATATTCTCACTAATCAGAATCCAGGTTTCAAATACAAGAATTTTGATCTGTGAGTAGGGTTAAATTAGTATCAGCCTGATATTTCTGTAAGGCTTTACCTTCAAAATGTATTTCCACTACTCCGTGAAATTACTCATACAGTCAGTTACTAAGGAAAGTCACTATTTTGAAAAGAATGGGAGTATATTATGATCACTGTGACTACAGGGGAGTTTGATGTTACAGCTGATGCAATGCAACTAAAAATCTCTATTAAACAGGAAATGCAGCTTCTTCCCTTCACCTCCAATCACACATTCCAGCTCATCCTTTGAGACTGATCTACCAGTCAAGTGTATGGATGGTAAATAAACTGGTTCAGCAAAGCTCAGCTGCTCACTCTGCAACTGCAAAAAAGATGGACTCAAATCAAAGGAAGGAGCAAAAAGTGCACAGCTGGAAACTGAGAGGGGGAAAATATGGTGGCCAAAGCAATCTCTTTTAACAACAACCAGCAATCACACTGGCTGTTACCAATAGGTAAGGCTTTATAAACCTTTTATAAAGCTTTATAAAGCCTTACCTATAGGTAGCAATTGGCTTAAACGTAATGTGGACTCACCCTCACTCATAACTGATTAGGAACCACAGCTGTAAACAAACTTCACTGTGCTGCTCCAAACCAGCAAGCAGTCTAAAGTGCTGAAAGAATATCTGATATGAAAAATGCTCTATTCTTTGGCATTAGCTACCCACAAAATTTGAAATATTGTTTTGTTCCCATGTCCTTTTTTGTTTTCTTAGACAGATTACTGAGTAAGAATCATCTTATACAACAGGATGGAAAGAGGACATATGGAAGACAGTGCTAGGCAGAAAGAGATTTCCAGTTCTTACTTTCCAAACTATCTGTGATACTCCACCAAAAACTCCTCCTGTTCTGTGGGACTCTTTTGCCAGCCCCATCGGCCTCTTTTCTCTGCAATTGCAACTGTTTTCTCCCATTTTCTAATGCTTAACTATGTCCCTTCTGATGAGACTTTTACATCAGTCTCTGGGCTCTCCTTGCTTTCTCTCCCATTTCAGTTTCTAGCCTCTTGATCCTCCTTCTCATGGTTCAGTTTAAAACAAAAAGGTGTATCTATGAGGATCCAAACATTACCTTTCCTTTTCCTCTTCAAACTTGGAACATGGTCATCCAGGTTTTTAGCTTTTTGCAGGGAGAGGATCTGCTCAGATGAAGTAGATGGTGCTGTATTGCTTTCACTTAGGGAACTAGTATGTCCAGGAGGGCACTGAGGCAGGGGTGCAGGCATCTGCAAGCAGTTTACAAAGTGTTACAGTAAGCAAAGGCCACTTTTCTACTCCATCTGTGACCAAAAATCTCAGGAACAATCCAGAGACATCTCCTTTTCCCCAAACAACCTTTAGCAGCAAGATTGTTACACGCTCTGGGTTTATGGGCTTTTGAAAAAAGGATCAAACAGCTCACAAGTGACACAGCTGAAGTGCAGTATGCAGGCTTAACTCTAAGTGACCTGGTAGCAGAAAAAGGATCGTGACCTGCTAAAGAACAATCACTTCCTAATGCTATCCCTGCAACAGCTCCTTCTGACAAAGCACATTGGGTTGTGGTTTTGATTTACCACAAAACTCACTCATGATCAGAAAAGATCATCAAGTCCTGAAGCATCATTCATCTGTAACTAATTAGTCTGAACAACTTGTATTTGGCTAGAGCATCTTCCAGGAAGTTGTCCAAGTCTGTATATGAAATCTTAAATGCTTATTTTAATCTTAACCTCCCTTTGGGGAGCAAAGAATTTCCCATTCTGGCTTCCAGCCCATTTCTTGCTATTACTTTCTCCAGTGAATTAGGAAGCCTTTGTACAGTATTACTTTTTAAATCAAGGAACTATTACAGACAACATCAGCTTCCTAATGCTAATAGAGAAGTTGTTTTAGTAAAAATGACCAGAGATGAACTGAAATAACAACTGATGGTTTGCATTATTCTTTATTACTAGTCAGCTTCAATTTAAATTTCAGGGCATGATCCTTCCATACACATAACTTCTCTCTGAGATAGAAAGTTTCTGGATGCCAGTATCAGTTCCAGGATTTGCATGCCAGCCAATAAATACATGTTTATTCAGGAGGAACTGGAAGAGGAAGTTATTTTTGTGATCTAACCTAATGAGTTGCCCAGCATAAGAACAACATCCTGTACCAGATCACTCTTGGAGAAAGATGAGGGATATCTCCTTTCCAGTAAATCTTCCAGTGTTTAGAAGTGACAAGTGACCCTGTGTTGGGCAGGTTTGTGAGGAGCAAAGAGCTGGACTCAGTGATCCTTATGCATACCTTCCAATTTGAGATCACCTGTGATTCCCTCACATCTCTCACCCTAGCTTAGCATTCCCGGTTTCCAACATTATTCAGGAAAGTTGCAATTTATTTTGCAAAGTTATTTTAAAGACACTTACAATTTCTTGAGCAACACGGAAGAAGTGGGAGACACTTCTGACCGCGTGCCCGAAGTTGTCATAAACGTTCACATAGGGACGGACCCATGAAGGCAGTTTGCTTCTGACATCACAAGTTGTGAACCTGGGCAGGATGGGAAAACCTGACAATTATTTGCCAGATTAAACAAACAATTAATTAAACAAACCCTAAGTCACTATCCAAAAGGACAAGAGAGGAGCAGCAACACAAATAAAGACATAACAGTGCAGTAAATATAATGGGGTGATGCCTTCACTCAGGAGAAAGGGGCTGTGCTGATTCCATGTACTATCAATTAAACTCCTGTTGCCTACAATATACATGTTATACTAATTAGCATTACAGAAATGGATATTCATGCAGTATAATGTTAATATAGGATATGGCCATAAATAACATTGTTTCAGTAATATAATCTGTCCTCATTTCCATTCTTCTTCTCTCAAAACACTGCAGTGCTGCTGACTGCCATCTCAAATGAAAGATGGAAAAAATGCAAGACCTTAAGTTGTTGTTGCATAATTTCCTGTGGTATTACAAACATGATTTCCAAAAATTGGTCTATTTTCCATTAAAACCATTAACCTCCTTCTGCAGCTCCAAGACTACATAGCTGGAGAGCAGAAGATAACAATCTAGTTACTTTCTTGAAGTAGTGCAATATTTATATAACCTGTTATATAAATTAATGTTGTTATTATGAACTGAAGCCTTTTCCAAACAGCAACAGCAGCACATTTATATTCAAAATACCAACACCTCTGTTGGGATATAAAGCTGTTGATCTTGTTGACACCCCATCCCTGGAAGTGCTCAAGGCCAGGTTAGACGGGGCTTGGGGCAACCTGGTCTTGTGGAAAGTGTCTCTGCCCTTGGCAGGGGGTTGGGAGATGAGCTTTAAGGTTCCTTGCAACCCAAAATACTTTGGGATTTAGAGAGCCAGGGCTCACCTGTGGTCACACAGGAAGATGGCCCCGTAGTCCTGGCGGTGCCTGATGACCCGGCCGATGGCCTGGTTGACAGCCCGGGACGCCTGCTGACTGTACCACTCACGCCCAGACAGATACTGCAAGAGGCAGGATGAAGAATTAACATTATTTACCAGGTAAAATGTGTTCTCTGTGCTGTACAGTCACTATTGTTTCCCTAAAGAAATAAAAGGCACAAAACAGATGTTGGATAGTATCAACCAGATGTACTGACAAATCTCAAAGAGCTGAGGAAAACCAAACACAAGTGGACTCAGAAGTCACACCTGATTTACAGAGCACAGAAAACTCAAGCAGTAATGTCCAGCTGGAGAGGTTATTTCCTATATGAGCCACTCAGAGCCTTGGCAGTACAACAGACTCACCATATTAAGACCTGCACAACAGACTAAATTGTAACATCATTCATTCTTGTGCCTGAAGCAATAGAAAACCAAACCCAAACACCCCAACACACACCACCACACTTCCAAAACAATAATTCCCAAACCAGGCAGCACAGGCCATTCTTCCTGCCCATGTTCTCTCTGGATGAAATACATCCCTTAGAATGAGAGATGGATAACACACATACAAAGATTTTGACTTAAACTTTAATTACAACCTTTTTTGGGCCCAATATTTAAAACTGTGCCAGAATTTGGAACCCTCAACACCATTAAAAAAAGGTGGCTGTATTTGTGACAAATTCCCAAGGCTGTTTGCATTTTTGATATTCACGGTCCCACGAGGCTGAGAGGATAACAAAACCCAAAACCCACTGAGACAAGAGGGAGAACCAATGACACAAACACGCAAACAGCCGAGAGTGAGAAGCTGCCCAGTCTTACCTGTGCACCTGCACCACTTCTCCTCATCTCATCCAGGAATTGCATCTTTAAAATTACTCTGGGCTCCATACGAGGGGGAAATGGAAGCCCAGTAATGATGACTCCTCTTCCATTCATGTCTGCAAAGTCCAAGCCTTCACTGGCCTGCAGGGACAGAGTTTTCCACCATCAGTGGGGTTTGAAGTGACATTTTGGAGCAATTCAACATTGTTGGCCCTTTTTCTCCATTCAATTAATTCCCTGGCCAAGTGTCGTTTATCAATAGTTTCAATGAATAGTTTCAACTAGTTGGGTTTTTTTTATTTTATTGTCAGGAGTTTAAACTTGGCTTTTTCCTCTGCCAATGCACAGCTCAGCCAACCCTGTTAATGGCTGGCCTGTTCCTAGATAAGAACAGCCGTACTGAGAACATGTCAACACCTTTGTTTAAACCTTCCACACCCTGAGTTGTTGACAAGACATAACATTGCAAACCTTCTCTGACAGTAAAAATTAACAGAATCATTTCAAAGCAATAACAGAAAGCCATCAGATTCACCAGACTATAGTGCCATATCCAGCAGCTGTGCTGTTGACATCCCATCAAGTATTTGTCACTCATGTCCCCTGTACATGCTCACTGTGCTGGCAAATCACTTTGTGAAATGAATAAAGTTGAACAGATTGAAAAAAAATTGAGGGAAAATAAAAAGCCGTTCTGTTTTTCAGCTGAATCAATTCTCCAAATCTCAGCAACGAGACTTAAGAGAGGTACTCAAGCTCTGTTGAGGGCTGTTAAAATTTTTTCTTCACTCTAACAGCCTCTTTGGAGACCGGGACCAAAGTTTCAAAAGTTGGATCTTCTCCTGGTACACAGTAAACAGCAGAAGAAAGGCTCCAAGAGTAATTTCAGAAATATTTCCACTGATAAACATAAGTCAATTTACCAGCACTGGAAGATGCAAAGGAAAGGTCATCAAATGTGTCCAGAGAACATGAAGTTAACGAAGCAAGTGTTTTAAAGCGGAGCACTATGTTTGGCTAGGAGCAGTGTTGTTTTAACTTGTTTTTAACTTTTTTAACAGTTCTCCAGAACAGCTTAGCTCATCTCATGGGTTATGTTTTCAGTGAGCAGTCAACATGAAATGCAAGTATGATGCTCATCCAGTTCAGAGAAATCAAAATGTGTACCTTTAATAAAAACAGGAGTGAATCATACAAAAATGTGACCTAATTTTGAAAAAGCTTCAGAGCACCTGTTTTTTTCCCCACATATAATTACAGTCAAAAACCAGAAATGTATTGAAAACCAAAATGAAGGAGTTTTTTATCAATTACATAATCTGATTTCAGATGAAACAAATTCTCAGTTACATTACCTTGCCCCGACACACTGCCAAAAATGCAGCTCCATTGGACTTAGGACAGGCGACTTTATCATAGTAGGCATCAATAACCTAAAATATAAACAAGTTTAAGAGGAAGAATAGTATTATCCTGTACTAACTAAATCTGATCTAAACTGTGATAAATTTGGCTTAGAATAATTGTCTTTACTTTTAACTGATTGCAAACGTGAGGAGCCATTTTCTCAGCAAAATCCTTATGTCACTGTGAAATTCAGAACACATCTGGCTAACCATAAAAAAATTCAGATACTTCTGATGAGAGGATGGATCACCCTGTGTCTAAGTAAAGATAGACAAAACAGGAAATCAATTCTCAGATATTAATTATTCTAAGAAGCAAATAGAATGGCCGTAAATAAACAGGATGACACTGCACAATTCTTTAACACCCAAAGCAGGATGAGCTGGGAGGAAAAGTCCTGCAGAACATTCACAAATGTTGACTACTGAACTGACAGCTCTCCACCAGCTCGATTGCTCAGCACTTGTGTATGTTAGCTGCTGTTACACCACTAGATTCAAATGAAGACTGAACTCTGCATGGCCAGACAAGAGAGGAAAGGAAGGATGCACAGGAAAACTACACTTCAAAGAAGCACTGTTTTACTTTCCCCTAGGCCAAAACCTGGGGTGTTTCACACCCAAATGCGCCTTAGAGAAGGTCATTAAACATAGAAACAGTTTCTGAAAATAAAAGAGATATATAATGCAAATAATCAACCTCTGAAAAGCTTCCTTTGTTCCTGGGTTCCACAAACATGGGCTTCACTTCTTCTATTCTTTTGGCAAAATCATGCTCCTGTTAGAGAGAGAAGGAGCAGGTTAGAAATGCCAAGTGAGCTCACACCACGAGAACAGAAACGCTCAGAAATGGTCACTACACTTTCCCACCACAGCCTGTTCCTCTCTTGCCAAACACAGGAAGAGATGGAAGCAGAAACATGCAACCCCCTAAGAGCACTAACAGTGATTCCTTGCAGCTGGTGCACCTCAGACATCTGGCAGATGGGAGAGTTCCAGCACTCACCTCCAGTCCTACTCCACAGCATAAAACCTCTGTCTTTTCAAGGAGCATTTAAACCAAAACTGTTCTAGGAAATCTCACCAGGGACATTCAACTCATGAGCACAGAAGTTCCAGAAGTTACAGTTGCAATGGTTACAAATTAAAAAAAAAGAAGAGATGTTCACATTGGGATTTTTCCCCCAAGTGTTGAAACACACAGACCAATTCTAATTCAGAGGTTTAATAAAGAAAGGTCTGGTGTACTAAATAAAATGTGACATCTGATAGAATAATATATTAAGATTCTTTTGGGTTCGGTTGGATTATTTTGCTTTCTACAACACTGCACTTCAGTATATTGTGATCAAAATAAAAGAAGACTTACTTGAGATTTTCCTTTCCGGATTTTATAATTTACTTATCAACAAAGAATTTTTCAAAGAATGCCAGAATGTTTTGGGTTGGAAGGGACTTTAACAATCATCTAGTTCCAACCCCCTGCCATGAGCAGTGACTTTTCCACTAGAAAGTTTTTAATTAACATGGTTAAATGGAATAACTACAAGCTGTCTGATGCATGTACTCAAACCTCCTAATAAAGGCAGAGCAGTGAACATACTCTCCAGTATTCCAGGCTCTTATCCATGACAGGATATGATGGGAAGAACACCAACAGCCCATGTGGCACAACTCGCACAAGGTTACCTGCAGTGAGATAAGACAAGTGTGTAGCTGAGGGCACTTTCATCCTGGGATGGAGAACATGGACTGCAGAGGAAAAACAACAGCATGGCCTCCTTCCAAAATATTTTCTGCTTTCTTGACATGAATGAATGTGTATTAGAAGTTGTTTCATTTCTTAAAATCATTTGATAATCTTGTCAAGGTGTAAGCTTTAACACAGAACCAAGCTAGCTATCACTTCTCCTCCGTGTCCTTCAAGCATTTCTAGATTTAACAGATTCTTTTCAATTGTGTTAGGCAAGCTACACAAATGCTCTTCTTTTATTCTGTCCTTATGTGTTATGACTTTATAATTCTATTATATTTATATAATATTACCAAAACAATAAATGCTGATTTCAGGCATATCACCAAAAATTGCACTGATTTCCTGTGATCCTCAATTGCTCTGCTCATCCTTGGCTGCATCACCTCTGGCTTTTGACTTCCTAGTTTGAGCCACTTCCTGACTGTGTTTAGGAACCATATTTTTGACCCAAACAGAAACTCCTGACAATAAAAATGAAGTCCAGACATGGAAATATGAAGCCAGGGACTCAATTTTGTGTGCTATTACTGTAGCCAGCTGCCTTGAGCAAGCAGAAACACAGAAAACCAGACAGCAGTGAGATATGCATGCAATCCTTTACCTTTCTCTTACTGCATCTTCTTTAGCATTGCCCTTTCTAAATTTCCAAAAATCCTGGGCATGAACCCATTTCTGAAATCCACACACTTCACTCACCAATTGTTTTCCCCAGAGAAGATAAATAATCCTCTGAAAACCTACAAAGAAAAATCAAATAACACCATTGCATTTCCTTTTCTATGTTTTTCATCCACACCGACTTCCTTTGATATTCATCTAAAATGACATTTCCAGACTCCCAGTTGCTCTCCCTCCCATGCAAGCACCAACATCGAGGGCAAGAATTAATAATACCTTGACTACATTTTACTAGTACTATGAAATATTCTTATTGATAGCTCTGAAGATGATCTAAGCTTCAATACTACAAAATGCACAGGTAAAAATGGGCTGCCATGTGAGTAACAAGACACATGTGTGAGTTCTGCCAGAAAAGTCTGCCAAGCCTGACTAACATTACAACGACTTAAAATAATTGATGAATTAGGTGTGGTGTTGCTGCAGGGTTGGTTACTATGGTTTTATTTAGTAAATCACTTTAACTTTGATAGAAGAAGTCCTGCTCTCCAATAAGCCATCTTACAGACATGACCGAAAAAATCCCCTGTTCTCTCATGCCTTTATGTTCCTTTCTTTTTAGTGCCCTGTAGTTTTGTGTACTGTTTTCCCAGAAAATTTATATAATGCAGGGAAAAACCCTAACATAGATACACTTATAAGACCTACAAATGCCAGTATCACCACAGAGATGTTGACAAAACACAGTGAACACTGTGAATACCTTTCCTTCAAAAAATCCCCATGTTCTAAAGTCTTGGAGGGGTGGAATCTCCAACACTCCTTCTTTAAAAGACAGTATCTTCAAGAGAATTGAAATGGCACATTAAAACTTCTGAAAATGAGAAATCCAGTCTGAGGGTTTTCCACATTATGACTTCTCCATAAAAATCCATTAAAATTGCTGATTCCCTTTCCAGTTCTATGGAACATCTGGCCTTTGCTGGCAGCAGAAGCACTGCCAACTCTGAACATCAGATAGACAGAGGCAAAGCAATGGAAGGCCAGATGAGCAAGAAAAATGATGATGAAAAGCTTGACAAATATTTGGACATGTTTTCCTTAAGTAGGTAACCCAGAGGTGAAAGAGAGGCTGGGCATGGTGACAAACTTTAAATACAAAAATAGTTATTAAATAGGCTGGTCATGTTTCAAGCCATTTAAGCCTTCAGCAAAAAAAATTTTGGATGGGGTTCAGTGCAGTTCCTAGGGGATGGTTGTGGGTGCAGGTCTCAGCTGAGGCTGGTCAGGGCCATCAAGGACTATCAGTGCCTTGGTACCTGATCCCTTCCAGACCTCCAATTCTAAATTTTCAGTAGGAGTGGTGTTGTTATTCAGCATTTATCCAAGAAAACCGCTAGAGATCCCTAACTTAAATACTAACATACTCCTGTTAACAGAACCCAAAACATTGGAACCCAAAAGTGCAAAGCAGGATTCCATGTGGAAGTTCATTACCTTCTTTCAAAGGTGGAAGTAAGCACAGTTCCATCAGGTCCCTTTGGAATGATGCCAACCCAGAGCTGGTGTTTATCAATTACATGAGGATTCTCCAGACAAACAGGAAAAGGGCTGGAGAAAAAATGAAGGTCCCAGTCACACTCATATGATTCCCTACCAGTTACAGAACCATAGGATCATAGAATGGTTTGGTTGGAATGAACCTTAAAGCTCATCTCATTCCACCCTTCCACCATGGGCAGGGACCCCCTTCCACTAGCCCAGGGTGCTCCAAGACCTATCCAGATTGGCCTTGAGCACTTCCATGGATGGGACAGCCACAGCTTCTCTGGGCAAACAGAACACTTTAAAATCTTGAGAAAAAACCTAAATCCATGAAAGCAGATTGTGCATTTTTCAGGAATGGCAGTGGTCCCACACCCAGGTACTCACATCTGCATTTCCATTGTAAATGATGAGAGGGGGGAGAGTGTCCCGCTGGTGAGGATGATTGTCCTGACTCCCTGTCGAACCAGCTCATGCATGCTGTACCCAGGGCTGAAACACCAATAGCTTAAAGTCTTCCCTGCATTGAATAAAGAGAAAACACTAAGTCAGTCAAAGTGGAAAAAACTAAACTATGACCAGCATATGGCACATTGCACCTGAACCTCTGAGAGTAAACCAGACAGCATGCAAAGCTAATATTCCAGATGTATGGTATGTCCTGCTTTGGTTCTTCCCAGATTTAATAAGTTTTAATTAAAACATCACTGGTCTCTCGTAATCTAATAAGAAAGTATGTCCAACCCTGCACTTGCTTGAAAAAAGAATCCCTTCTATATGAGGAATTTCCTATACATAGGCTATAAATCTTTCACCTAAACTTCTCACTTTCCCCACAGTCAACTCCCAAAAGTTTCAATTTCTGCTCAGATCTTTTGTGGGATGTGGTGATATATACATATACACACACATACACACACACATATATGTATTTTAGTGTGTGACTCTGAAAATATGTAAGTTATCAACAGAAAGAATATTAAGAAAAATAAATCACATCTGTCATTTCTTTCATTGCTCAGCTCAACCTGCTAAAACTGCATCAGCTTCTCAGAGACACAGGCACAAGGGAATGAGAACAATATCCATGTCAAGAACAAGAGCAGCTAAATAAAAAATCAGCTTTTGTTTCTGTTTCTGTTTCTGCTCTGCATGATTAGTTTCAGTGACAAAAATAAATACCTCTCACCCAAGTATCACGTGCATTTCTTTTAAATTTACACTCATCAATCAAAGCTTTAATTTCTGAAAGCAAAAGCTGACGTTTTCAGGAAATCCCCATTAATATCTGCCCAGTGAGTCACTTACTGCTTAGAATTACAAATGAACATTTACTCTTAGGTAAAGTTTTACCCTTACATCTCATCTGAACAAATACATCCAGACAATGCCCAAATTTTAGAAGACTCACATTCCAAAATTCAGCAAATTCTGTATCTTTCTAACTCACACTAACAATAGGTGCCAATTAGTTTGGATCTGTGTATGGACAGGCCAGTGAGTATCTACAGACAAGAACAAAGTCACTCAGCCAGGAACCCAAGAAACCCCAAACTTGGCTGGTATGGGATGACCTGGAAAAGGACATCAACCCCTCATGTCTGCTCCTCCAGTGCTCAGCTGGAAGCACATTTCTGTAACCCAGCATGACAACTGCCAAGTACCAGTTCCTGGACAAGCTGGGACTGCTGTACATTTCTAGCCTGGTGTGCTGCAACTGTGTCTTTAAGCTTCACAGTTTCTTTCAACCATTTTCAAGGATCCCATTCACCAGCAGTAACTGTTAGGTGTTAAACAAAGCTGACCTCTGCAGAAGCTTTTTCCATTCCTGGTACAAGGACAGCTAATGCAAGGAGAAATGGCTTGCTAATAGTTTACAACATGATGATTTTGAGCAAATCGTGAATAAGAGCAGTTTAACTTAATGCTAAACTGCAACAGTTCAATATTGTTGACATAAACAGCATCTGTTTGCAGATGACTCAGGCAGGAATACCATCAGCTATCCCAAGCTATGCTCCTTCTCCTCACCAATTACTCTGTAGAGAATGATGTTTGAGTGGATAATTTCCATAAAATCCCTGGAAAACAACTGTTCTTAAACGCCTGAATTATTTCTATACTATTTGCTGTATCATTATAGGAAACCAGAGACTTGATCTATTATGCCTGGCCTCTGCCAGGCCTACACAAAGCACAAGTCTCAGCATACTCAGGTGTGTTACACAGGTACTTGCAAATACTGGTTTTATTTGAAAAGCAAATATATCAGAATCCCAGAATTAACCTAAAAGTGTTTGTATTAGCCTCTTCCTGCACCCATCTTAAACCACATCTACTCAGAATTATTCCTGTATCTTAGAACTCCAGTTGAGCAATATCTCAGGAAAATAACAATTGAAGATTACCAAACAGCACGAACTTCATGGAAACATTTAACAGGATATTATGTGCAAACCTAGTAAATTCTTGGAAATTCATTCTTTAAAAAATGTTACTTTTGTCCTTAAAAGAAGGACTTCCATGAAACAGATACTTACATACTCATGAGTACCTAACTGAGTAATTAAGTAGATAATTATGAGGCAAAGTATTTACAAAAATCCCTGAAGAGTGCTCTGTAAAGAAGATTTAGGCAAAGGGATCTGCATCTGTCTTCTCTAATTGAAAAGGTTTTGTTTTCAATCTAATTATTAAAAAAATAAATTAAAAAATTAGAAAGAATGAATGCTGTAGTCCAACAAAACCAAGCTTGGTGCTGCTTTATAGGAGCATCAGGATAAGCCTTTGATTCAGAAGCCAAGTTTCTTTTCTCTTAAATATATGGTTTTGAAGAATGGTTATATTGAGGTAATTCCAGATACTGGGTTCTGCAGAACATAAGGAACAAAAAAAAACAGGTGGGAGGTGGGAGACAACGAGAGGGAGAAATCCCAGTTGAACTGGAAAGTATAGTTGAAGCTGAAACCATCAAGAACTGACAAGACATCCTGAAGAATTGAGGAAGTTGCTCATAGTAGGAAGTTTCACAAACTAGGTCACCCCAGAAACGTAAACATGCCCCAAGGCATGGCATTTTCTGCCTAAGAATTCACATGATCTGGACAAGATCTCTGGCACATCACATGAACCTTCCCTACAGAACTCCAAAAGGAGCAAACAAACTATAGCACCTGCATGATGTGAACCATTTCAACAGAGAATGAGAACTTTCATGAAATTTACCCTTACATCACTTTTGACAAACATTTTTGCCATCATAACCATACCTGAACCCCTTCTTGCCAAAGGCAGTTACAGCCTTATTCAACACCAATTTTGTGTTTAACTCAACACAGTTGTAGAGAAATCCAGCTGGTATGAGGAGAACAGAACATGTCATGAGCCTCAACCTGAGGGCTGGAGGAGAGCTGCCCATTCTTGGCTGCTCTGAAGATTTTCTCTACACCAATACAAACACCAGTTCCATAATGGAGATGACCTTCTTTCACCAGAATCATTGCCCTAAAAGTGCTCCAGCAGTACACAAAACACCAATCATACAAGAAATTTTTATATTGAGACAGCACATGTCACCCCTTTCAGAAATAACTGTAAAAGTGAAAAGCTTGTCCCCAACTCATTGTATCCACAATGGAGCTGCACTTGTTTTCCTCTATTGGAATCAGAAAGGAGCAGGTGAGGAGTTTTCAATCCAGCTTTTGCATGAACCTCCTCAAGGGCAGTCGTGTACCTTGTCTTTTTGAAGATGATGAATTCCAGAGATCTGTCCTTGGTTTTTTTTTCTGATTGCCATTATCCACATGAATATGAACCTGAAGGAAAGTAACAAACTTCTAGAAATGGCTGCAGAAACAAACTTGCACTTCATCCCTCAAAAAAACCTGGCCCACATTAAGAATAATTAATGCAATCAGTGTCACTTTTTATAGAGTTACTAAGGTTATAGTACAATTTCCTGATTCTTTTCTATTTTGCTTCCAGTATTTCATAACTAAGGAGCAAAAAAGTGCATCACCATTCAACCAGTCATTTTTGTTTCAGATGATGGGAGCAGCTTTTCATGGGCTGACCCAAGCAGAGACCAAGAACCCAATTATTTGGGTATTTTCCACCAGCATAAACCACACAGATTAAATCAAGAACACTGTCATGGTGTAAAGATTTGCTTCATTTGGCAACAAAAATAGAACCAAGTCTTAATGTGATATCTAGAAAAATATCAGTTCCTAAAATTCATCATAACAACACATCCCATAAACTGCAAACTTAAAACTAATTAAAACAATTTCAGTAAGGAGGTTCAGTGGTTCTGTTGCATGTGCTTAGCACTGGACTAAACTAAAAACACATTACTGGAAGAATACATCAATTCTTGCTTAATATCCAAGATCAAAATTTTCTGAAAATCCCATCTGCTGCACCTTCATAATTTAATTTACAAGTTCCTTTAAAAATTGTGTTTCTCTTCAGAGTCTAAATTAAATACAGCTCCTTTGGTGTGGTTTTGGTTTTTTGGGGGGTTTTTTGTGGTTTGGTTTGGTTTTTTGGGGGGTTTTTGGGGTGTTTTTTTGTTATTGTGTCTTCTTTTTTTCTCCCTGTAATCAACGTCATTTGCTGTACTATCCACATCCTTCCAAGTCTCAGATACACAACACACAGACATTAAATGCTGTGAGGAAAAACGCAGTACACAAACCCTCCCATACCTTGTAATATTTAGATATTGCCTGACGTGGCAGGAACCCTGTTGTGACTCCTTCTGGAGGGTCAATGCTGAACACTGTCTGGAAAGTGGAGGAAAACAGAATCACAGAATTATTTAGGTTGGAAATGACCTCCAAGATCATTGAATCCAACCTGTGACTGCTCCCCACCTTGTCACCCAGCCCAGGGCACTGAGTGCCACATCTAGGTGTTCCTCCAACAGCTCCAGGGATGGGAACTCCACCACTGCCCTGGGCAGCCCCTTCCAATGCCTGACAACCCTTTCCATAAAGAAATTCTTCCTGATGTCCAACCTGAACCTCCCCTAGCACAGCATGAGATCATTTCCTCTTGTCCTGTCCCTGTTCTCTGGAAGCAGAGCCCAACCCCACCTTGGCTGCACTCTGCTGTCAGGGAGCTGTAGAGAACAAGATCCCCCCTGAGCCTCCTTTTCTCCAGGCTGAGCCCCACCTCAGCTCCTTCAGTGGCTCCTGGTGCTCCAGACCCTTCCCCAGCTCCATTCCCTTCTCTGGACATGCTCCAGCCCCTCAATGTCCTTCACGTCATGAGGGTCTCAGAGCTGGACACAGAACTGGAGGTGAGGCTTCACCACTGGTGAGGGACAGAGGGACAATCACCTCCCTGCTCCTGCTGGCCACGTTACTTTTGATACATACATACACATACATCCTTTTGGTTTTTGCTTCCAGTAAAATCCCTAATGTGTATTTGCACTGAGAAGTGTCTCCACAAAAGTTACTGCTGTGATAACCTTAAATTTATTTCCTTACTCTTGTTATCAAAGAAGACAGAGAACCTTGAATAAATATGATTCTTTCAGGCAACTCCTGCTACCCACATGGTGCTCTCACTGTTCCAAAACCTGCAAGCCAATATCTAAATATACTCAAACTATACAAATGACAATATTATTATTCACACTGTTCATGACTCTGGCTGTGGATAAACAAACATTCTTATATAAGAGATCAGTCACAACCAAGCATAGAAGAACTTTTTGAGTTCCTTCAGTTTACAATTTCATCTGTGGTCCCTCTGCTAATAACACTCTGCTTAGAAAAACAATCAAGTTGTAACCATATCTAATTGTCCATGTAACCATGTCTATTATAATCTAATTGTTAACATATTGAGTTAAAAGCTTCCATCAGAGTTATGCTTTTCCCCCCTTTCCTGTATGTGATGTCTCATGACTACAGATGATGCTCTTTCAAAGCAAGGCATCCCAGTGCAACTTCAATGAAAACAGCTGTGGTTCTCAAATATTTACAACTCTGTTAATTTTTCTAAACAAAATTTCTCCAGACATTGATAGGAATTACCCAAGCTCATAAGAGATTCAACTAGTTTCAAGATGTTCCCCAGTAATTTTAAAAAAAAAGCACTTTTCCTGGAAATATTTACTTCTGAAAAATAGCCAAAGATATGGTGTACAAAAGACATTTTGGTAAGTGCTCTTTGGAAAGGAAGAAAAAAATTTACTATTAATTAAAACAAGCCAGTGATAAATTAAGACTCAAAAGCTCTGCAAGAAGCAAACACTGTTTACCCAATGAAAGCTCTGTACTAGTCCCATCCATCTCAAGATGACAGATCCTTTGCAGTCACTGCCCACATGCATGTCCTCAGCAGCAGAAAAGGGATCTGAGCTTTCTCCCCCAAATTCAAAGCTCTTTTTATCTATCCACAGCCCAAAAGAGCACATGCAGACAATTATATCAAGTTGGTCAACAGTCCTGGGATCAGGAGACCTGGATTTTACTTCTGAATTTTCTCATCTCTCATCAGGCTTTGAAACCCTGAGAAATTCATTTAAATTAGACTCACCTGACCTTCCCTCAGAACAGCAACATCTCCCAGTACAAACCATTTGATACCAGTGTACACAAACCACTACTACTGTACTAGAACACACATGAAGGTTTTGTTTACCCACTGCTAGATAAACAAAATCCTACATATGCCACTGTGCATGCACCCTCCCAAACATCCATGCACTCAGAGTTCAGTGTTACAAACCTGCCAGGACCATTCAAAACACACCCAGGTAACTTGTCTTTATCATACAGGTCTGCAAAGTTTGAATATATTTTTCATTTTCAGTTTTAAACAGTGTGTTAATCTCTGGTGCCCTTTTGCATACATGTACTTGGCAGACCACTGGCCCACTGCACCTCTGAATTTTATGGGGCTTGGGATTTTCATAATCAAAGTTTTGGAAGTGCACAACAGGGACACAACTGACAGCATTATGTGGAAACTCACAAGTGTCACATTCAGTTCCCATGGAACAGAAAAAAATTTTTTTAGACATCTCATAAGTTAATAATTAAATGAAAAAAAATATGTTAAATTATCTTTTGTTTGCTTTATTCCTTAGGGTCTATTGTTATTTCATGAGATGATTTCATATTCCCAAACACTGCTGCAAACAAGTTCAATGACCCAGCTCCACCTGGTGGATGCTAAAGCCTAGCCAAAATTTAAATCCAGCATCACCAAAAAGGGAGACCAGAACGATAAAAGAACAACCTGGGTAAAAATCAGATTAACCCATCCCATCAGGCAGCAGCTTTCTCCTCAAAAATTACAAACTTGCACCATTGCACAAGTGTACATCCCAACAAGAATAAAAGTAACCCATTATCTTTCCACATCTTTTAAACCAACTCTTCTATCCTTCAGATATTTATAGAAGCAGCATTAAATATTTACCTGGATAATATCTGAGACCTTATGCAATCCAGAGGTATTGATAAATATCCCAGTACCTGGAGAAAGCAACACAATATTACTCTTAAAATACAAATATACATCCTCTTGTGTATAGACACACTTTATCTAAATAGCTCAACACTCTGAATATGATTTGAAAATATTCTCTGAAACAAGTAATTTATTTCAAGTTTTTCATCATTATTCAAGATGCAAAGAGAAATATAAAACTGGCATTCCATGTCTGACACACTGGGAAGCTGTCATCCCAGAAAATTACACACACTTCTTAAAGCTCCTCTACATTAAAAATGGGAAAGGAGCTAATTAAAGCAGCAATTAGAGGAGCAGTTAAAAGAACACATGAAACATACTGATGGTGGGGATTTGACAGCAGAAACGATCAACAGATGCACTTGTCAGGCCAGAATGCAAATGGCCTAAAAGGAGAAAGGTGCTGGGCAAAGCAAAAAGGAAGGGTGGATGTGTCATCCAAGGATGCCCTTGCAGAACTGACAGTCTGTATTCTACTCCCTTCACTGTTTTTTCTGAAGAGTCTGCTGGTAAGAGCTAAATCATTTTCTTTACACATGTAGAAGTTGAAAAATTTTCTTTACAGAAAAGTAATTTAAGAACAAGTTGCTGACAGATATTAGAATAGAAGCTTGTTAAATCAAGGAAAAAAAAACCAAACACAAACATATTATACAATTCTCTACATTCCTGTCTTTTAACTCTAGGACTAAGGAAGAACTCAAGACACTAAAAGTACCATCAGCCAAATGCCAGCAAGCTTCACACCACAATCCATGTGGTTTTGGAGAAAAATACTGTCTGTGCAAAAATCCTCTGTGTGGGTGGATGGATGGACCCATCCATGGGTACATGCTCATGTTTTGACACAAGGTGGTTCTCATCATTAGTTCAGTTACATGAGCAGACATAAAATGTATTTCCCAGCAGAGAACCCTGCAAGTCTTAATAAAAAGACACAAGTCCTCAAGGGCAGATTTTAGTTTATAGAAGCTTTATCTGATTGTCTCCCCTAACAATGAAAATTTCCAGTTACTTACACTAAAGAGGAAAGTCTGAGAAAAAGAGAAAAAAAATTCATCCACTTACGGCCTGAAAGAAACTGTAAAATCTGCTCCAGTGACTCCAAGAGGGAAGATTTGGTCTGCCATGTTATTTGGGCCTCTGCAAACAGATCAAAGATGTAGCTGCAATTTACAAAGAAAAAGCAGAAATGGGTAAACACTGTAAAGAATCAAATGGGCACAAATAATGTTACTCTTTCAGAACAACAATTTCACCATCAAGTAGCAAAACATGTTTCTGTCTCCATGAGAAGGAAAAATTTACAAGAATAAAAGTAAATACTTGCTTCTAAAGCCAGTGCACAATACTGCCATGACAGAAGGCATAGACCACGTCATTTCTTTTTCCCATCATTCCTCTCCAACATACACTTCATTACTAATTTAGAAGCAGATTGGCATGCAATTTCCATGTTGGGTTTTTTTTTTTACCATGTACAACAGGCACCAGTTTAGAAATGGGCTTCCAGAGCTCAGAGGTACCTCAGACACATCACTGGAGCATTGGTACCTCTGCTTAAATCATGACACGAAATTGAAAGAAGCAAGGAGCTTCTTCCAGCTCAGGAAACCCAAGCAGAGAATTTTACACTCTTGAAACACTAAAAAAGGGAGTTCCTCCAAAAATAACGATTACTACAAATAGGGGGATTTAAGGAAAACCAAAACCTCGAATAAATACTATTCACAGAAACTAGAATAGAGTTATAACCCCAACAGCTGACCCAGCTCCAATTTGCTGTACTTTTAAACATTTAAACACATTAATCAGAAGAAATTTACCTTCCCTCTTTGGTGACTCCACTACCATTTGCTGGCAGCTCCACTGCATCAATAGCACTTTCAAGCTGAAGAAGAATTTCTTCAGGAAGATTAAGAGGGAAAAAGTTAGGGTGCACAGAAAGTCATGTCTGGGACACATCTAAGCCACTTTTTCAAATGTACTTTATTACAAAGGCTGTTACAAAAGAGAGCAGCTTCTCTCAACTCTGAAAAAAGCCCCAAAATTATCAAAACCAATTTCCTGGATATCAACATTCAATATTCATATTCAACTCCAAGAACTTAGATGACCTCAATTCCTAGATGAAGCTGAAGTCAGCAGCTAAATGTTAAACTCTTCTTCACAGACAGGGAAAGTTGTTCTTGGAAATGCTTTGTATACATGAGATAACTCAAGCTCTTGCTGTTAACTTCAGGTTCTGACAGCAGAATGATGCAACTGATGAAATTCCAGCACACTGGCAAGAGTAGAAAACACGGAAACTTCTAACAAAGAAGGAAAAGACACATTCATCTGCCAAATCTCTCTTCTTGGGAAAAAACTAACTAAACACTCGCAAAAGTTCTTGGGAAAAGTCAAACAAGCCTCTATGAATGTCTCAGTTATAAATAATATATATGGCAATACTACGTGAGCTTGATTTATAATTGCTGACCTTTAGAAACTGTTTCAACATTTTTCAACAACACGAGAAATAAACTTACTCTTAATCTTTGCTATATCTTCCAGTTCCATGTTCAGTCCTGTTGAAAAAAGTAAAGATTTCACAGAGGTTGTTTCACACCTATTTCATTCCCAGTTTCTTTATGCCTTTCCAGAAATTATGGCTATGAAAGTTAGAATTGTGTGCATGGAAAGATATTTTCTGTGTTCTCTTTCGTAACCCCTCATGTCACATTGGTTTGATCAAACCTTCCAGTGTCTGGCAACAATTACTATCAACAATTTATTTACTAACAAGACTGCAAATTTCCCAGAAACTTTCCCTAAAAGTCATTTTCCAGTTCTTGATAGTGGCACTTTAGAATCCCAGAGAAACAGAGATGTGTCACTGTCAACACACCTGAACTGGCCAACTCCATGTTGAATTCAGCATTGATTTCATTCTGTTGAACCACTTTGGCTTGTTCCTCCAGGACAACATTTATTGCATCCATTGCTGAAGCCAAATCATAGGGAGACAAGTCAAAAGAAGAGGACTCCTCACACAACTTCTCCTAAAATATAAGGAATGGAAGAATTATTCTGACCACTCTGTGTGCAGTTTGTTCAGGCAGTTTCAGACATGACAAAGTCCAGATGACCAGGCTTAATTTCATTTTTGATCTTCAGCTCAGGCAAGAGAATATTTTATAAACACTTGAAGACTTTGACTATCAGTAAGCATCATTCTTTCTGAAATATACAACAGATTTTACCTCTTCCACATTATCAACATTCTAGAGAGTACACACAGTAATTGTCTGATGCTCAAGCACGAAATATTTTACTTAGAGACTCAGTTTGTTCTCCAAAAAAGCTACTCCTATACTTTCTATTTAAAAAGTAGTAATGGTTTAAACACTCAGGATTAGTAAGCTTGACAAAACTTTCTCTGACTTTGAAAACTAAACCACATATTGCTTCACCAGAAACTTTCTTTCATAAAAAGAATCATTTTCCCTGAGGAATGATGATAAATAAAAAGCCCTAACCTACACAAATATTTGACTGTAATAACGATGAAGAAATAAGTTATAAAGAAAAAAATGCTGAGTGATCTAATCAGAAAGAAACTAATTTTATTTCAGGGTAATCACTAAATTTCCACATATTAACCTGGAAGAGACAGCACCATCAGATAACTATTGCAAAACAAGAAGTTTTTCTGGCTAATTTCTGCATGCAGACATAGATTAGTACTTCTATTTTTTCCCTTTGTGGTGTAGCACACTACAAAGGGAAAAACAAATCCAAACCCCAAACAACCGTGACTGGATTTCCACACATTTTTTCAACAGAAAGAGAGATGTTCTGATGAAAGCAGCAAATCCTGGATGCAGCTATGCAAGTCTCTCCAGTGAGGCAGAGCAGAGCCGGGTGGCTGTTTACTGAAAGGACACCAGGCACTCAAGACAACAAACCACAGCTGTTCAGCAGAAATCCCACTGGGAGACTGTGGCTTCGTGTGGCAGAGAAAGGGACATATTTCAAATGTTCTTTTGCATTTCATCATTTAGGAAAAGAGCTGCAGTTTCAAGCCAGCTAAGTGGAAGAACACATAAGGAGGCATTATTTATTTTTTCTTGCTTTCCTCTATGAGTGAGGACTTGGAAATATTACAAGAGTCCTGTCTGCCATCTACTGCACTGAGGAGAGCTGATGCAGCTAAGCTTCAAGAATAGGTCTTTCATGATTTCTTATACAGTGTTTCCTCAGAAGTCTCCAAGAAAAGAAGCACCTCATAAATCTGGAGACGTACCCTTTAGAAAGAAACCATCACCTTGTAAAAAATCAGCAGTGTCAAACGACTGTTAATTAAACTACAATAATTTAACTGTCACAGAAACAAGAAACGTTCATGATAATGAATATTAACAACATACATCTGAGCACAGAGTTTACAGGCTGTTTGTAATAGGACAGGGCCTGTTTTACTCTTTGGATGCAGATTGAAAAATGGTAACAGACCAGAACAACTCACCACATTGTGAGCTTCATCAAGGATCACCACAGTCCCCTTCAGGTCCAAGTTGTGTGATTTCCTGCTCTAAAGACAAAATTAGAACAAGGAAATGGACAAAGAAGCCACTGAGAAATATGGATTTGATTGGCTGAGAAAGTGGATGATGAGATACTTTTTGGGTTTTCATGTATTTTGAAGTTGGGTTGGTATTTCCCTTTGAGAAAACAGCAAGTAAAGGCTGTGGCTGCCCACTACAGAAACCACAGAATCACTTTCTCTGGAAATGAAGGTGCTAAAATGTATCATACAAATGTTTACAGAGATTACACTTTGTAACAAAGGAAAAAACTCAATAATCCCAGGCATGCCATATTGAGGTTAGTTTAACTAATTTGAGAAAGTTTAACTATTAATTTGAGTCACTTTGAGTCATTTTTGGCAATAGAGATCTGGGAGAAGTGGGTTGTAAAGCAGAGGATTTGTCCTGTATTTACAATTTTATGCTCTTGTTGTCTTTGTAAGTGGATATTCTGGAAACACCCGCTCCAGTACCACATCACTTCATTTCACAATGCTTCTCTGCTTATGGGGCTTAAGGGATTTTCTAAATTTATTTTTTACTTTATTAAACTTCCAGTCTTCCTGCAGCAGTGGAGTGCAATCTGGCTTTTTTTATAATTCATGAATTACTCCAAGCTGCATGAAGACGTCAGCACCTTTGTTTCCTCAACAAGAAGTTTTCAAACTCTCAACAAGAGTTTTCAAAGGTTTCATTTTCCATCCATGAAATACAGATGGAAATACAGCTTATTACAACTGTTTGTACACAAAGCCAGAAATTATTTCCAAGGGATATGTCCAATCTCTATTGAAAGCTTCCCTATTTGAAAATCATGCACCAGCTGCAGAAACAAAAATGTCTCAGACTGCATGCAAAAATACTGCACAGTGTGTGACAGAAGATTTGTGTCCAGGAGGTGAGCATCATCTAAAAAGGGCACCATATTCTGCAAAGCCAACTCTACAAATATAGAAAAATCTTAAACTTTTTTTTTTTTTAATCACAGGAAAGAATTCACAGACAAAACCCCCAAATGGCATCCTCTATGGCCCTGAACTTGAACTGGGGTTTGGTCAGTTTTGAATCATACATAATGCATCCACTTGCCAAGCATCACTCTTCACTGCTTATCCACTAAAAGCCAACATAAGACAAATAGAAGAACAATTGTATTTAAAAGCAAAGTTACATGTTACCTTTGAGTCTAGTAAATAGTTGTAAGGCATAAAAATAATGTCGGCTTGCTGCTTCAGGCTTCGAGAGAGATAATAAGGACAAGCTCTGTTTAAAAAAAAACAAACAGTACAGACTATAATGCTTACAGAAATATTAAGAGAGCATTCAACATTCATGCACTATGATACACAAATGGATTAATAAAAGTGAACAGAGAAACAATTTTCATTATTTTCACAAGTCAGGGAGAGGAAGGTCAGAGGGGATTGCTCACCTGTGCTTGTTTCCATTTTTAACCAAGTCTTCAATATCCATGATTGATTCAATCAGTTCTTTCTCTGTACTCTTTTCTGTAAAAGATGACATCAAAACCACCAGCTTAGGTGAAGGCATCACACAAAGATTTGTTGTTACCCTGATCATCAAACTCATTCACTAATATTTCATTCTTGAAAGATAGTAACAGAGAAAAACAGAGAGGTGGATTCTGCCTACTCTTCCAAACCTCTCCACCTGCCTAGCAAATCCCTCTCACCAAAAAACAGGGCTTTATTTCCAGGGGAAGTTAAGGTGAGCCACACTCACCTTCCACATTGTTATAGAAATGACAAGCACGAGCCATCACTTTCATTCGGCACATGTAGATCTGTAAAACAAAACCTATTTCAGCCCAGGGGAGAACAGCTTGTCAGGCACTGAAAGCAGGTTAAGGAGTGAAATCAGTTCTAACACCAGCTAATGAATAAATGCTAATCACAGTTCTTCAGCTTTAAAATCACATGTCCTGCTCACCTTGCAAGTTAGGCTCTTTTCCTGCAGCACAGAACACCCACATGGTCAGAGGAAAATGTGTCATATTTTCCCATTAATACTTTTCAAAACACTAATCTTTGATATTGTAAAAATAACAGCTAAATCAATCACTGAAGCAATGTTTTGAAATTATTATTGCTCTTGACAAAGACCTAAATAGCAGATCAGAAAGTAAACTACAAATTATTAACTGTCATGTCGTACACAGTGACATGTTTCTCTGGATAGAAAATGTCACCAGAGACTCAGAATTACATTTTGCACTCACAAAACTGGAAACTAAACATTCCTAAAAAACACGTTTTACCACTACTGTGTTTCCCTGCAGCCTCCTGTAGTTAAACAGTGTCAGAGTGAAGAATGACACAGAAATGACAAAAAAAAAGAAGCCTCCATGTTCTCCCTGAACATCCTCCCCAGGCTCTGATCTCACCTGCATGTGGTTGCCCTCCTGTCGCTTCACTTCAGGATTGATGCAGAGCTGCTCCCTGGATCCCAGCACACAAACCTTTGGCCTGGATACACAAAACTGAACATTAAAAATAAGGCAAGAAAGAACAGAGTTGGACGTGCTTAGATTCAATATACCAAAAGTGAAAGATTCAGGAGAAACAGATGAGCCCAAAGCAATAGCCAGAACAAGTCAATTAGTCTGCCTGTAACTGCTGTGTATGTTATTGGACTTTGAGGCACTGCATCTCTGCTGGCAGCAGTGGGTGTTAATAAGCAGCAGCAGCTCACAGCAAGAAGTCACAAGCAGCAATTTACACCATCCACCACAAAATCTGGGTTCTGTTATGACAGCTCAGCCCAGTCAGCTGGGGCCTGTCATCCATTACAAGCTTTTCCCAGCTGGTTGTGATGTTCAGAGCAAGGTTAGGACAGACTAATTCACTACAAACATTCACCATGGTTTGTGATTTTCTGCGTATTACAAGGTTGTATCTTTCCTAGAACTACATAAACAAATTACTATGCCTGTCCAAAGAGCTCAGCTGCACACTGGCATGGGAACAGCTGAAAACTGTGACAGGCACTGGTATAACAAAACCACAAAGTTCTTCATTGATTTACATCAGCCTGAGGAGTTCAACTTGTTAATGGCTTCCCACTGCCTTAAAAAAATGCCCCCAGAAAAATATAAAGAGAGAAAATTTAAAAAGGTAATTTTATAAGTTAATGTTTCAGGTAAAAAAAAAACAAACCAGACTAAATTCAGAAAATTCTGTGACTGAAGGAGAGAAGAGAAGCTGTGAAGTATTAAAATAAACCAAACCCATCAACAAAGAAAACCAGGTTCTAAACATGAACATAAAAGGAACTACATTTCTCTGGATATCATCTTTTATGCGTTCATCCACAGAAGTTCAAACAATAACTACATCAGAGGGGTTTCTCCACCTTTTCTTTGAATAAGGACACTACCTTAAGTCATACTCACCTGTACACTGTGTTCTTTAACTCATTAATGACCTGTGTAAGCTGGGAGTGAGTCCTGGAGGCATAAATTATTTTTGGAATGTCAGTGTAGTAAGCTGCCAAATAGAAGAGGAAAAAAAGCAGAAAGACATTATAAGCATAGGAAGGAGAACTAGGGATATTCTTAGCCTCTTTCCCCAACTGGTACTATGGTAACAGTTTGCCTTGTAGAGACAGCAGGAAATGCTGTCATGTAAGTATTCATATATATAAAATGAGCTAAATGAGTTTCTAAGAAACTAAAGAACTAACCCAGCTCCAAGAAAAATTCAAACCACGTAAAACACCTTGAAAACGTACAAAATGGTGAAACTGTGCCTCAGCTGCTCAACAACAGCTCTGTAACTTTTATAACTGTATATTTATTATAAAAGCCAGATAAAAGCACACGTTGACCAACATCCCTGAATGCAGAGGTGCTGGTACCCACTTGGGACATCTCCATCTGTGGCAGCAGTGCCCCAGGAGGACACAGGTCTGTCAGGGAAGAGCTCCACGCCGTTCATGCGCTGCGCAATTTTCCGGGCTGAGATGGTGTCCTTGAAGTGCTCCCGCCAGGCCAGGGTGGAACACAGCAGGCAGAGGGTCTTTCCTGTGCCTGTAGGGCTCTCCAAAATGCCATTTACCTTCTTTGTTGGAGAGAAATAAAAGAGGGATTTAGGGGTTCAGCAGGACAGGTCTTGGCGCGGTACTGAATGTCCTCTGGCCAAGGAGCAAACAGAATATGGCAGCCCCACCAAGGAACATGCACACACGAGGTCTAATCAACCTGTAGGACTCTCTAATTAACTTAATGAGGTTCAATCAAAAACCTAAAGCCAGCCATGAGATTTATTTAGCACAGGAATTCAACTCCCCACTCTTAAAGCCATTGAAGTGTTTCACATTTTAGCATAAAATACATGAAAATATGAGAAATTATTGAAAAAACAGCTCACAAAGTGGCTCCCAGATAACAGAGTGCTGGTTTCCTTTAGTATTAAGATTTTATCCCACGTCAGTTTAGGCAGAGAACTTTGTCAGTACTTGGAACACCTTATCCTAAGGGACATTACAACTTTTAAGTGTGTGGCAATACTAAAAATTGGAAAAGAGCAGCAGCTGAGCTCAAGTGTATGAAAGGAATTTATATCATGAGTTCACACCACTTTGAGTTCAATGAGAGGAGGCACCAAGCAGGTACCATGATACAGAGCAATGCAGAGCCAGGTGGAAAGGCAGAATTTCCATAATAAGGTTGTCTGGTCTCTCAGGAGAACAAGAACAATGAAGATGTGTCCAGAAAAAAAAAAAGATAACTACTGTGAAAAAACCACTTTATTATTTTGACATTCATTCAAAAAAATTATCCTCTCACACAGCAAATGGAAAATTATACAAATAGTCCAAATATTAACAGGACAAGACCAGATCCCTCCTATGAGGAAAAGCTGAAACAATTGGGATTGGAGCCTGCAGAACAGAAGACTCCAAGGTGACATAGCTGGGGCCTTCCAGTTTCTGAAGGGGGCTATAAGAAACATGGAAAGGGAATTATTTACAAGGACTTGCAGTAACAGGACAAGGAATAATGGATTCCTACTCACAGAGAGTAGGTTTATATTGGAGATAGAAAGAAATCCTTCCCTGTCATGGTGGTGAGGCCCTGGCACAGGGTGCCCAGAGAAGCTGTGGCTGCCCCATCCCTGGAAGTGTCCAAGGCCAGGTTGGACAGGGCTTGGAGCAACCTGGGATAGTGGAGGGTGTCCCTGCCCATGGGAGGGGGGGGAATAAGGTGAGCCTTAATGTCCCTTCCAGCCCAAACCATTCATGATTCTGTAATCAGACCCAGCCAGCCAAGGACAGACTGCATGAATACAAGCACTACTTTCTCAGCCTTTCTTTCTTTTCCCAATTTAGGCAGGAACATCCCATCTAAATGTCTACTGACTATCACCTGGCAGCCACGATTTTAATTACCACAGAGCAAAATAAAAATACAAGTAAAAGGTCAGAGAAGATCTGGAAAGGCAGCATACAAAGCACATAAAGAAAACTCCAATTGTGACAACTTCTTAGAGAAATCATTTTGTACAGTTAGAAATGACACAGAGTTGGACACTCACGCACCTTTTGCAGACATTCCAGCACCTTGGCCATGTAGGCTTTCTGGCATGGGTATGGCTGGAAGGGGAAATCCACTGTGATCCCATTCAGAGTGATCCTGGGCATGGTTCCTTCCTTGAGATGCCTGCAAGGAAGGGCGGATGGTGATGACCCTGCTGTCATGGTGATATCATGCCATGACAGGGCTGGAAGAGACCGAAAGTTCACCTCGTTCAACCCTTGCCATGGGCAGGGAGACATCCCAAGTTGCTCTAAGCCCCGTCCAACCCGGCCATGAACACTTCCAGGAATGGAGCAACCACAGCTTCTCTGGGCAACCTGTGGCAGTGCTGTCACCATCCTCACAGGGATGAATTTCTTCCCGATATCGCATCTAACCCTGCCCTCTGTCAGGTTAAACCCATTCCTCTTTGTCCTGTCACTCCAGGCCCTTGTAAATTGGTTCGCTCCATCTTTCTTGTCGGCCCCTTCAGGAACTGGAAGGAGCAATTAGGTCACAAAGTCTCGGGACGGGCCGGTACCAGCGAGGCAGGAGGCCTCACGAGCAGGAGGCTCAGCGGCACTCGGGACCCCGCTCCCGTTCCCGTACGCCTGGGCCGCACCGCCCGCTCCGGCCCGTGTTCCCGCGTTCCCGGGGCCCCCGCGGTCCCAGACCCCTGATGCTCCAGGGTTCCCGTGTCCCCATATGGCCGTGTCCCCACACTGCCGTGTCCCGGTGCCCTCACGTCCCCGTGTCCCCGGGCCCCGGCGCTCCCGCACCTCCCGCCGCGCCGTTCGGAATCCCCGCGCCGCTCTCACGTGTCACACCGACTCCTCCGCCCGTCACTTCCGGCGCGCGCGCTCGCGAGAGCGGCGGCGTTGCCCCGGTAACGGGCCGGGAAGGCGGCGGCCGCGGCGCGCCCGGGCCGGGGGGATCTCGGTGGAGCCCGGGCCGGGGTGTCAGGGAACGAGCGGCGCTGTGGGCTGGTGGTGTCTCCTGAGGGGCCTCGAGCAGAAGCGGCGCAAGCCCGGTGGGGTTTGAGTGCTGGCGGGTCTGAGGGAAGCGGGTTCCGCTCCCCAGACGGGCCCTGGGTGGTTCAGCTAGAGGGTTCCGCAGCCGCTTCCCCCAGGGCGGAGGCCGAGGTTCGGCCCCGAAGAGGCGGAATATCGGCTGTTCGCTCGCGAAAATCTGCATTTCCAAAGCCTCCCATCCTTGTAGTTGTCCCCCACACCAGGGTCAGCCGAGCCTGGCATTTCTCCCCTTTTGAACGGCTCAGGAGCGTGTGATAAGCGATGCCCTTGGCCAGAGTTTGTCTCCTTGCTCCGTGCTATGCTTTGTGCTGGGCTCGGCCACCCTTGGGCGGTGCTACACGCAGCAGAGGGCAGAACACGGCAGGATTCTTTGTGAAACCCTCAGCATTTGAGGTGGGAGGGTTCTGTGGCTTTATGTTGAGCCTCGTAGCTCCTGCGTTAGGAACAGTAATGAATTCTGACGGGTCTCTTTTGTTAGGGGTGAATGTGCCGCTCCTTTGTTCCCGGCTTTCCTTCAGCACGGTGCTCCCACCCTTCATTCCCCTGCCAGTGTATCCAGGCACATCCAGGAGTAGCTTTGTCGGCATTCCAGGTTCTCAGGCCGTGTGATTGTGGTGAACTGCTCTGAACTGATGGATTAGATAGTTTTGTCAGAATCTAGTTTTAATAAATGCATAGGCATGGTTTGCCTGGATCCCCCAAATTTTGTAAAACTGTGTTTTATGCAGCTCTGTGAGAGAGAAGGCAGAAAGAAAATACTTTGTACTCATCTCTGTGGCTTATTGCTGTACCTCATCCTGTCACTGCATAGATGTAGAACAGGATGTGGCTCCTTCTCATGTAGCTTTAAAATGCATTACTACTGGCCAGCTGCACGGCTTGTTTGTGTGTAAAACAGTTCTGATGTTAAAAGAAACAGCCCTTAAACTATGTCAGTTAAACACTGTGTGGTCTGTTCTGTTCCTGAGCTTGTTGTACCTTTTGTGTCATGGTGTTGGGTCAGGGGAGCTCATGGGTGTTGCTGTTTTAGTTGCCAACCCTTAAATTCCTTGAGCTGAACTTCCCTGGATCATAAACTGTCTTGAATTGTAGGGAATGGGCTGGAGAACACTGAGTTATTCCTGTGGATCTTCGTGTGCTCCGCACAAAATTTAACAGCTGGTTTTGCTCATGTTTCCAACTGTGAACTCTTTAATGTGATACCACTCACACACAAATAAGCTGCAAAAGGTATTAGTTTGTAAGGATTGTGAATTGAGAGTGTGGCATAACTTGAGGGAAGAAAAAATGTTTATAACTCCTCATAAATACATGGAATACCCTGTTGTTGTTATTTCCTCTAAATACATCTTTCCCACATGGAAGAACAACATCAGCAGTGTATCAAAGGATATTATTTTACCTTATTTCAGTGCTGTTGATAGCAGCAGTGTCACCTGCTGAGAGAGGGGAGCTGGGAGGTGACCAGCCCCAGGCAGGAGTGGGTTGTGAGTCAGCAGGTGCCCGTGTCCAACAGCAAACATGAGTCAGCACCAGCCACTCTGCAGCTCCTGGAGGCTGCTCCTCTGCACCAGTGACCTCACCTGACCAGGGCTGCAGGCTCCTCCAGCATTGCTGGCCTTCTAAAAACAGAACAGAGGAAATAGGTTGTGAGTTTAGAGGGAAAAATGTATTCCTTGTTGTGGAGGTTTAGTGAAGCTGCAGCATCTGTTGGGATAAACACGTGATAAATAAAGGTGTTGGTCTCACACTGGATTGTCATCTGCCTAGGATAAACCCTGAGTTCTTATAAATCTGGAGATTGGAGAGGAAGGAGAGAATTCAAAACTGTGTCTGAGCAGCACAGAGTTGTGTGACAGCTCCTCACCAACCTGTCCCTGCCAGCCCAGCCAGGAGGATCCAGCCCTTCTCCACTTCTCACTCATTACTGGGTTTTAAGATTTTGGATAAACTATTTTTCATTTTCAAGGGAAAAAAAAACAATGTACAAAACAAAAACCTTGTGAAAGATGATCCTTAACCTCTGTGGGGAAGGGACTGAACAGCACCAGAGATCCCAGCAAGGAGAACATTGGTGCTCTGCAGAAGTGCAAAGTGAGTAATGGCCGTGTGTTGTTCAGAGGCTGCTCAGGCAGGATCTCTCTTCCCAGATGAGATCCAGATGCTGACAGAGGAGCAAGAATCTTCAGGAATGGGACAAAAGAGCCACGAGGGCCATCTGTGAAACTCCTGTGGTTGGTATGAAGGTTATTTACCCCTTTTCAGATAGGGGAGGATTGAGTTGCCATTTGCTGTCTTTCTGAGTCTTTTGTTTGCCCCCCAAATTATTTGATTTCTTTTAATCCTGGCAGTCCAGAGCCTTTCAGTCCATTTACTGTTGGGAAATAACGACACAGCTTTCCACCTTGACCCTCCAAATCATTTGCTCCCCGTTTCATACACAGTGTATTCCAGTGGGACACATGGCCATGGCACCTTTAAATCATTCCACACCCTTTCCTCAATAAAAGGAATAAAATGTGTGCTGGATTGATGCCAAAGGATCCAGAATGTTGCAAGAGGCAGACCCTCTTGGGACTGCTAGGAATATCAAAGCCAGAGTTCATCCTGAACAGAAGGGGGAAATCATTCCAGCAGCCAGGTGCCTGGGATGGCTGCCTTCCTCTAATCATGTTTCATTTTTGAAACACACACAAGATAACCTGTCAAGTCGTAGGGATCCAATCCAAGGAGAAAGTAGAGAGAGCTGAAACTACAAAACAAGGGCTTGGACAGAACAGGGAGCAGTTAAAGGTCATAAAAAGCCCTCCTGTTGCAAACACACATTGAAAATGTGTGGATAGTGTTCATTTTATTCTGAGTTAAATATTTTCTCTATTTTTATTTTCTTCCACAACAGTGTTAGAATAGGACACTGGGAGATTGGGGGAAAAATTAAGAAAGAAGAAAAATCTCTGTCTTTCTGACTGAGTTTAATAGGCAGTGTCTGTGGCTTCTGCCCCTGAGCAAGCCAGAGCACTGGCAGGTATTCCAACAACCTGTGGTTCTCTGCAGCAGCTGGAATTGTTTGGGAGTGTCTGCATTGCAGCGTGCCAGGAGATGTGTGTGGGTTTGGGAGGATTCCTTGCTCCCAAGTGTGTGTGTGGTGCTCTAAAAGCACAGAAGCATTGGCTCCTGGCAATAGCCACAAATGGAAATGATAGGAATTATAGAAAACAGACAGAAAATTATAAGAAAAGAGGTTCTGATGCCTAGGGTGGGGGAGAAACCCAGAGAATTCTCTACGAAATCAAAAGGCTCCATTCTGCTCTTTCTCCTCTACTTTTACAGCAGTTTCCTCCCCAAACTGCAGCTCCTTTTAGTGCCTCAGTGCTGGTGC
>VXBB01007101.1:114872-133884 GCA_013399915.1 Illadopsis cleaveri | reverse complement strand
AAAAAGAACTAATCCCATGTCTAAAAACTTGCTGGGATCCCTCCTCCTTTTGCTGTTTGCCTAAAGCTGCTGCAAGGTTTGGGGTTTGGGTTTTGTACCTCAGCCCAGTCAAACCAGACCCCCGACCTGGCCCAGCAGGTGAGGCTGCCTTGGAATGGCTGGTTTAAAAAATATATATATAAATTTAAAAAACCACAATTATCTTGCTTAACTCTGCTTTCAGCAAGGGAAAAAAACAGTTTAGCCCATCTCGAGCAGACAAGAAAGGGAGGAGGAGGAGGAAAAAATCCTCTTTCGCCAGCGCCCGGCTGGGTGTGTCTCGCCCCCCCACCCCCTCCCCGCCGTGGGGCTGTGTTCCTGGCAGGCAGGCTTGCCTGGGAGGGATCTGCCGTCAAAGCCACCCAGGAAAGGAGGCCTGATACGCTCATTAATATTCTGAACTAGTGACCCTTCTTTTTCTTTCCACCCCTCGCCTTTCTCTGGGCGCTCCAGCCTCTCCCCGCCGCGGATGGCTGCAGCCCCCTCCAGCTGAGTCAGTCCTCCCTCCCCGCAGCATTGCAGCACCTCCGCAGCTCCTGCGCTCCCTCCTGCTCCTGCAGCACCGCTCCGCTCCCGCCGCAGCATGGCCAGCACCGTCTCAGGTAGGACAGGCGGCTTCTCGGGGGCTTAACATCTAATGCTCTTCTAAAGCCATCAAGTTTTATATTTTTTGGATCATTATTCTGAAGGTTTGGGTTGGGTTGTTTTGTTTTTTTTTTTCCCCGTGGGTTTCGGGGGAGTTCTGTGCTGAGGAGGCAGCTGGTATGGCAGCATTGTTCCCCTTCCTCCCCCGTACACACACCCCTCTGATGCAAGATTGCAGGTGGGCTTTTTATTTTAATATGAATACACGTGTGATAAACTTGCCAATTTAAAGTATTGCTGCCATTTCATTGTGCCATTAGAAGATGCTGCTACGTGCCAATTAAATATTATTTTTGTAACATCGTAGAGCTTTTTTTTTCCCCTCTAAATAAAACTGCACACGGTGCAAGTGAATGTAAGGAAATCAGAAATTACATTTGGTTTTGTGACGATCATGTATTGCCTAAATGGGTAATGGAGAGGAAGACATGGGCAAGAGTCAGTAATGCCCTAAAAAATCTCCCAAACCCAACCAGAATAACCTGGATGGGGTTTTGTGTATTCTCCTGGCTTCCCAGCCCCAGATTTCTTGCACAGCTCACATTTTTTGGTTCGAAGATGCTACAGGGGAGCGGTCCTCTGATGGCGTTGGGTGAAATGAGATGCTGCAAGGGAAGCCCTTCCTCCCTCCTGCAGCAGTGCCGGGAATCACAGCGCGGCTGCCCGGGAGCCTGCTCGGGTTTGGCTCCAGGATGGCAGCCCGAGGATGTGCAGCTGTGCTGCTTTGGTCCAGGTTCCTAAAGACCCGTCTTGCCCCTTTTGACTGGGAAGGAGGGATTCAAGTGGCTGAAACTGGGAGTGTGGGTGAAGGAGAAGAAAAGCTTGAAATGGTACAATGAACAGTGGGTGGGTTTAGAGGGTCTTTTTCTTTTAGAAAATCGAATTTTTTCTTGGAATGACTCTGAATTCTGCAGCCCACAAAGAGGGGCTTGGGAGGGGGAAGTGAGATCCTGTAGGGCTGACCAGGAGCGACAGACAAAAATGAAGAGCAGGCAATGCTTTTTGCCCCCAGGCAGGGAACCAGCCCGCAGGAGACCAGGCAACACTTCTTGCTTCTTTCACTGCCCTTTGCCCAGGTTTCCTGCCGTGCTTTTTCTATTCCTTGCTCCTTTTAAAAGACCAGTAGTAGATGCAGGGGGAAGAAGGACAGAGAGATGGAGGGGTGTGTATGTGGGGGGAGTGTAAGGGCGCAGCTTATCCTGAGAGGGCTTTGCATGCAATTAAAGACATAAAGCAGTATTGTAAAAATGTGTTTATGATAGAAAACCTCCAGCTATTGTATATATTCCTGCGAGTATCCTTGTCTCAATGAACGTCTGCAGCAGTGCACTCTTGGGAGGTGCCACCCATCTCCTGCCTTCCCTACTGAGCAGGATTGGACCTCATTTGCAGAGTAGGGGTGGGAGGGAAGGCTCAGACTTACCAGCCCTCTAAACCAAGGTTGTATCTAACTTGGGATGGATGAGGTGGTGGATGAAACACACGTAGGCAGAACATGCAATTTCCAGTTGGTGCATTCTCACCCTTCCAGCCCACTGCATGCCCGTAGCACATTTCTTCCTCCCGAAGATGCGGTTTTACTGTCAAAGAGACTTAAGATCATGAAGAAGCGTGAAATGGGGCTTCCTTGTGACTCAGATCAAGCAGAGAAGCAATTTCAAGGAGTAGGAAGTCATGGAAAGCAGTGCTGTGGCAGGAGGGAAGAGAATAGGGCGCTGTGTGCCAAGGGAGGGTCGGGGCTGAGCCTCGCCCAGCTGCCTTCGCAGGAGCAGCTCCCCATCTCCCCATCGCCTACAGCTCGTACAGCAGCAATGGAGAGTAGCCTGGAAAGGCAGGAGAAAAAGAATTAGGAATCCTTCAATTAAGGAATGAGTCTTATTCGCTTTCTTCATTATTTCCTTCTTTATTCTCAGCAAGAGCCGATCCGTGCTGAGGGGAGGGCAGCTGCAGTCGTCTGCGGCTGATGCCCGGGGGGCTTATCCCTCTCGGGAAGATTTGCTTGGTTTGTTTAAACAAACAACCAAATCCTCGAGATGAAAAGAAACAGGGCTCGCTCCCCCGAGCCTGGCTGCCCTCTCTCGTTCCTCCCTGTCACCTCAGGCGTTTTCTGCTGGCCCCGGGGGTTGTTTTCGGTGCCGGAGCCGCGGGATGGGCGGCACATGCTCAGTGCCGGCTCAGCTGCGGTGCCGGCCCTGCTGCCGGGCAGCCCTTGCAGGGGCAGAGCCCTCGCACCTCCTCCCCGCAGCATCCGCACAGGGCTTTGTGCTTTTGTGCACCGCGGCCCGGGGGCCTGGCTGGGCTCTGCAGGGCTACGGAACTGTCCCCACAGGTTGTAGCATCTGGGTTGAATAAAGAGACCTGAGATTATGGAATGATGCAGAAGGTGACATCCCCACCGGCTTTCTCCAGCGTTGGCGTGTCTGAGAAGATGGAGCCAAGAGGAAACACCAGGTTGTCATTCCTGGCCTTATGACTGGGCATGGTAAATGGGCCTTGGCAGATCCCAAGGTTTCCCCATCCTGCACTGAAATGTGAGAGCTGAGGGATTTCATGTAGCTCTGGGTTATCCCCTGATCCCTTTTCTGGGTGGCATTGAAGGACATCATATGGTGATTCCGTGTCCTGACATTTCTACTGCCCACGCTGGAGAGTCAGAGTCCTTTCTATCAAGCTCTCTATCTCTCTGTGTTCTCAAGAAATGACTATTGTCTTTTTCTTTGGCTGTTGAAGAAGTATATCTGGCCTTAAAAAATTAAGGTTCTTTCATTGGGAATTCAGTTTTACATGCTAAAAGAGCCTATTACTGTAGGCATTTATATTTTTTTTCACCAGTGTATCCAAACAAGGGGCGTAAATAATTAGCAAATACTTGTTCTTTCTAAAACATAAATAATACCTTGTTTAATGGCACCATTTTTTCCCTGGGAAGATGCTTCAGATATCTCAAATGAGCCCTTTCTTGGAATCTGTCATTGTTGGTTCAGATCTGGTGAAGGGCTGTCTTATCAGATGAACACATTTTCCTTCTTTTGAGTAAAAGCTGAGATTTACTGGCCTGATGTGGCAACCAGAGGGCTGCAGATAAGCCCATTGTGACAGCAGTGTGGGCAGCAGAGGTGTGAATGGGGCTGATGGTTCTTCGTGACAATCCTTGGAAGGACCTGAAACTCACTCAAACTTCTATACCCCTAAATTAACTGGAAACAACATGCCTGGCTAATCCCTCCCAATTGTCCTACTGACATGGGCTTTACTCCTCCAGATGTGAGTTATGTTTTAAAAATTAAAGTCTCCCCTCCAGGTGGGAGTTAAACCAATATGCTATGGTTTAGGAAATACAGAAGAGCCAGAGAGCAACCAAAGGCCATGTGCATGTGCCATGGCGCTTTGGCACCTCCCAAATGGTGAAGAGCTGCTCAGTGTATTTCCAAATAATCCTTTTATTCTTTCAAGGTACCTTTACATGGTTATTGCCCTACTAGAGAATCTTATCCCCTCTGAATTTGTTCATACAAATAGTTACACTATGTAATGGGGAAATATAAAAATCCTCAATTAACAGAAAGGAAACCCAGATCCAAAGAGGCCAAATGACTCTCTGTGGTCACACAGCACATCTGTACCTGACACATCATGGCACTAGGCTCTGTCTTTGACTGTATCATGAACTTCTGCCTCATCAGCTCCACAGCTCTGTTGTAGCTCTTTGTCTCACCCTAACCTGACTGTGAAACCTGTGTTTGCCACAAATCCACAAACACTCTGGGTCAGCTGCTTCCATCCAGTTCCTTTCTCTGCTTTATCAAGCAATACAGGCCACACTTCTCTCCTTCCAACAGTAGCCCCCCAGCCAGGGCTCTGCTGCACAGGTTGGGCCCTTCTCTGTTGCTGAGCCCATGCAAGAGGAGATTTCCCTGCTCATTTTCATGGAGCAGCCCACATGTTCCAGCTCAAGTGATTTGCTGATGTGCACAGCACAGGTTGTTGTGACATTCATGAGCTGCCAATAAAACCTGAGGGGAAGGAGGTGGGTGATTGGAAACCGTTCCTGGCCAATAGTTCAGCAGATGTCTGACAGAAGGCAGGGTAAACCTCACATCTGCCTGTTCTCATGGATGATTCCACATGAACCCATGGTAACTTCTGCACCTGGATCTCGTGGTGTCCCTACACCATCAGTGTGGGCTACAACTACTGAGCTGACAAAGAAACCTCCAAACCCCTCAAAAAAGCCAATCAACCAACCAAACAGAAAACCAAACAAAAAACCCACTAGTGTTTTCTGGTTCTGTAAGATCTGCTGCTGACTTGTTTGTGGAAGCTGGGGAGCAAGAAGGTGGAAGTGCATTAGACTGAAGGTCTGGCCAATTTTTTTTATGATAGGACTCATAGTAGGGGAGAATATCTAGAGCCTGCTATACTCTCAAGCCTTGTTGAGGACTCTGGCTGCTTTTGTTGTATGTGTGGCTTTGCAGTCTGTGCTAGAGGTCTCAGTTCTCTGTCTCTCTGTCTTCTGTACCTTCTGTTTAAGCTTTGACTGCATTTATAATTGGCCTGTTCTTATTTTTTCATGAGATAATATTCATTATTGAAGCAATTCTTACTTCTCCAAAGTTATCTTCACAAACCAAATTATTTTCTTGTAATAACCTTCCTCTGACCTTGCTATCAGACACAGTACATCCAGTCTCATCCATTTAAATTTCACATAAATTAGCTTTGCTCTGCCTCTGGTTCACTGTGACTGATGCCAGGTCGGTGTTGTGCTGAGATGGCCTCACTCTGTTTTGCTGGATGTCATTAAATACCACCCCAAAACCTGGCTGCAGTTTAGCTTTATGTATTTAGGAAACAGAGAACAAAACTTTTTAATGGAGAATAGGTTTTAAGCCCCACCATCCAGGCACATCATGAGCAGGAAAATGAATCCCATTGCTCCTGCACCACACCATTCCCAGCTGTTCCTCCATCTCTGGCACCACCAGCACTTGGGGAGCAGCTGGATAATGTCTCCGGGAGTTGACTTGGAGATAAACACTTCACATGGATCGATGGTGTGCACAGCACTGTGCAAAGCAGTGGGGATATGGAAATGCAGGATATTCCCTACAGCACAAGAGGGAGCACAGGATAGGAGTCACTATAGGAGAGAGCTGGGAGCACCCTGAGCCTCCTGGTGCCTTGGTGAAAGCTCAGGACATCTCCCTTCTTCTCTTTGCAACAGGGAGAAAGTGATTTTTCCCAGGCAATATATTTTGTTGTAATGTAATAGTAATATGTAGAGAAAAGTGAGGTGAAATATTTTAGTAAAGATTGATTGGTTCATGGGGTGTGGGGTGGAATACAACCAAACCAGAATCAGCCTGTGCTGATTGCAGGGCATAAATGTTCAAAAAGGTTGAGGAACTGACTGCACCTTTATGGACTGTAGCTTAATCACTGCTCAAATTCCTCTAAAGCCAACAGAATGCAAGTTCACTCCACTTTACAGGATGGGATACTGATATATTTTCTCTAACATCGACAATTTATTCATTTTTTTGTTTACACAACTCAGTTATTTGCAGTATTTCACCCCAGTTCTGATATGACAGCAGTGAAATGTTATGACAGTGATGAAGACCATACCAGAGTGAATGAATTTGCTGCTGATCCTTCTATTGCAGTGTTTGCCTTAAAGGAGAAGTAATATGTCAGTAATTCATACCTGAGTGAGCAGCCTGTCCTAATCCTCTGCCCACCAGCTAGGCAGAGTTTTTGCTGCACCTCTGAGACTGAAGCAATGCTGTGGTATCCTGCAAGTCCCTGAGGACCCGAGTGAGATTAATTTATTCAGAAATGAAATATTTGCTCAGTGCAAACTGAATTTATTTTTACTAAGTTAATAGAATTAAAAATGCTAATATATGCTCAAGTAAAAAGTTCAGCATTCCCTGTCTAATTGTTCTTAAAATATGCACATTTGTGCACTAATCCATCCTTTCTTGGCAGGAACTTCTTGGCCATGTCATATTCTGGCCAGCCACATGTCTTTTCCTTGTTCAAGGGTTTTGTCCACTGGCAAAAGTATGTCCTCAAAACCTTAAATCTATTGCAAATGGGAGTGCAGATACTTCTGAAACAAATTCTAGTGCTGAGGTTGGCAATCTTTTACCCCTGAGTTTTAAGCAGCTGTGATTGAGCTAAAGTCTTGCTTCAGGAGATCTCAGGTTTGGTCTTCACTGACACAAGTTCCTAAATAGCAACCCAGAGGTTATGGGTCTTTCTTCTAGTTACTGAATCAGAAGATGTGCCTCTCCTCACAAGATGCTTTTCTTGTCTTAGCCTGATAAAACAATTATTTGTCACAGAATGTGTCACCGTCACTGTGATGCTTCTGTGTCCTACAGGTGTAACTGCTGGCTCTGCAGCACAGGTGTGGGGATTTCAGGGATCCATGTAGTTCTTAGGGCATGGATCAGGGGCTCCTCGGGACATGAATGACATTGAGGGGTTGGACTGTGTTCAGAGAAGGGAACAGAGCTGGGGAAGGTCTGGAGCACCAGGAGTATCTGAGGGAGCTGAGGGAGCACAGCCTGGAGGAAAGGAGGCTCAGGGGGAATCTTGTCACTCTCACAACTCCATGACAGGAGGATGCAGCCAGGTGGAGCTCGGCCTCCTCTCCCAATTAATAAGTGACAGGACAAGAGGACACAGCTCAAGTTGTGCCAGGGGAGGTTTAGATTGGACATTAGGAAAATGTTTTCACCAAAGTGGCTGTCAAGTCCTGGCACAGGCTGCCCAGGGAACAGGTGGAGTCACCATCCCTGGATGGATTTAAAAGCCATTGTAGATGGACACCTGGGGACATGGTTTAGTGGTGGGCTTGGCTGTGCTGGGGGAACACTTGGACCTGATGAACTTGGAGAGCTTTTCCAATCCGAACAAATCTGTGACGATTCTGTGCTCCTATGATTCTATAATTTCTTCAGGAGTCAGTCCTCGCCCCTCTTCCTGCCCGGCCCCCGCGGAGGTGCTGAAGGGACAGCTCCCGGCCGGGGTCCGGCGGGGGTGCGGTCCTGAAGGGACTGCTCTGGGCGGGGAGCACCGGCAGTTCCCGGGCTCCCGGGGGGCTCGGTCCGCTGCCCCTTTCCCGCTGCTTCCCCCGCTCCCCCCCGGCAGAGGGGAGTGCCCGACACTGGGGGCTCTTCGGGACCGTCCCCCGCCGGTCCCCGGGGCCGCGGCAGCTCCAGCCCCGCTCCCCGGCCCCGTGTGCCGCTAATTGCATCTGACGGCTGGCGCCGGGGTGCAGCTGCAGGCTCCGGGGCGGGGGAAGGACGCAGAGCACTTCCAGCGCTCGCCACAGCCCTGCCGCAGCACAGGGCCCTTTGTCCTCTTGCTCCTCTTCATTTTAATTGACGGAGAGGGACGGTCAGTTTGCTCTACAGGAGGGAAAGCAGGACAGGGGAGATCCCGATGGAATGGAGGCAGCTGTGAAACCATCATGGCAAACCTCGTGAAAGGCAGGGAATGCAGCACGGAATCATCTACACACAGTGCCAGTACTGAAGCACAAGTCATGAAATACAAAGCACTGTGCTCTGTAACAAGTGCTGTCAGACAATTAAATTGAATTAAATGAGGGGGTCAAGGGTGTGGCACATCTGCCTCATGACTTAGTTTCACCCAGGACCAGACATAATGGTGGAGCAACGACCTTGTTGACTGGTTTGTTTGTATTAAATGATAATGTCTAAATGATAATAAATGATAATGTCTCTCATCTATTCCCAGGGATCTTCCTCAGGGTTCTTGGCAGAACATTAGGACATGCATTAGCTTCCTGCTCCATGCCACGGCTTTGGGCCTCTCAGAGGCTCTCCAGAGGTTTTTTTCATTAAGAACAAAATCAAAGATGTCTGGCTGCCACTGCTGGTGTAAACTATTCTTATTTGGTTTACATTTAACAGCAGGACTGGGTAGGAGGTTCATATCAGAAAGGGAAGCAAGCTAAAAACGTGTTCAGTCAAGATCTGAGCTTCAGGGATGGTGGTTTAGCAAAAGAAGGGTGTTAATTAGGGTGAAGTTCTGTACCTAGGAGGAAAAATAAATGCAAGCATGAAGCAGGCATAGGTTTTCCCACTCAAAACTGTGGGAAGGCAGAGGAGAATACCTGAAAGATATTCCTAAGGGCACGTGTTACACAATGTTACCTTTTTCAGCATTGTTCTGCATCAAATGCCTCTTCAGATCACAAAGTTCTGGGGATTTCCCTGTCCTGGCTTAGGGGAGAGTCTTGCTCTGAAGGTGGCATTGGAAGCTGAGTTGCGGAGTTGCCCCTGGCTGGAGCACAAAATGAGCTCAGTACAGAGGGGACAAACCAAGGCCAGAAGCACCAGGATATGTGGGAAATCCAAAGGCAGAGCCAAGGCAGGACAGCAGAATGCCTGTGTCTGTGGCAGAGGCAGGAGGAAGGGCAGCACACGGACGATCAGGGCAGATTTGTCAGGACATGCAGCCATGATGACACTGTCCCCATGTGCCTGGGTGTCACCCAAGGAGCCAGCCCAGGACAGAACCTCACAGGACCTATGAGGCAGCAGCACCCACTGCTGAGCCTCAGCTGCTGACTTGCCACATAGGAGTGATGCTGTGAGGATTTCATTGATGTGATAAAGAATATGACAACCTGACAGAGCACCTCACTGACTTCAACTCCTTCTATTCTGAGGTTCTTTGTCAGGAGAGTGCAAACAGTTCACTGTCCTAAAAGTGCTGAACTCCAAAAATACAGGTGAAGATTGCCCCAGAAGCAGATTGCTGCAATCTGTGTTGGGGCAGCACTTGTGATCACTGAGGGTGCTGTGGTGCATCCTCCAGTCACAGGAACAATGGGCAAGCTGGAGGGCTCACAGCAGCTGAGCTCAAAAGGATTGTGTGTTTCCTGTCCTTTACAGAAGGACAGTTACTATGGTCACAGACTGTGCCAACCTCTGCCCGTGTGGGCCAAGGTGGTGGCAGAATCCACTCACATCCTCCCTGATCTGCTGCTGCAGCACAGGAGGTACCTTGTGAAATGGGGGTCCAGCTCTTCCCCAGTAGCAGAGCCCCTGAACAGTTTCATCACTCAAATGCCCCTTTGTTCTCCACATTCCTGATCTCCTCTTGCCTCTTCAACCTCACCTTAGAAATGCTGAATTGTGAAATATTCCCAACTCGCCAGGGCTTGAGCAATATTTCCAGGTGTCAGTGGGCATCATTTATCTCTGAGACTGGAAATTCCACTTCCAGTGGAGACAGGGTGGGGCAACTGTCCCAACATGTTTAACTAAATAGGCTGCTAAATTTCCAGCTCCTTTGGAGAGAAAACCCTGCACAGAAACTTATACCCCTAGATGTGTTAAATCCCTACTGTGTGTGTTCCCATAACATTTGCCACACTGGCAGCTAATTTAGGCTGCTCTAGATCAGACACTCCTTGGGGACCTTTTGGCAAGCTATGGCAGCATGGAAACGTCTCCACAGAGTCTAGTAGCTGCAAATAGGATATCCTGGCAGAATGGAAAAGCCTCCATAGAGTCTGATAGCTGCAAATGGAGTACTTGCTTAACTTCTCCATGATAAAGAGATGCTGTTGCTATCAGAATCTCTCTCATTGCTATCTCATATTTTTCAGCCTACAAGGAGAAAATGAAGGAGCTGTCTCTGCTCTCCCTCATCTGCTCCTGTTTCCACACCCAGCCCCATCCCAACACCATCTACCAGTATGGAGGTAGGTAATCTGCTCCCACAGGAGCTCCAGCAGTGTTTGGATTATTCTCCCACAGGCAATGTGGGAGCTTGCCAGAGTCAGAGTCTCTCTGCTTCATGCTGGGGTGACATACAAGGTATTAACAGCAATGTGACCTTTCTGTAATTATGCCATGACTTTAAATTAATTGCATTTGCATGGAGGGGATGAAGGTGATCGCTAATCAAGAAACCCTGGAGATAAAACAAAATCACCCAGATCAGGACATGGGAAACTCCTAATTCCTGTGTGAGGAACTTGATGACCTCAGGTCACTCTCCTGAATGGCACAGGTTCACAGAGTCACTGGTTTTTTTCCCCATAAAGATATGGAGGTGAAGCAGCTGGATAAGAGGGCGTCAGGCCAGAGCTTCGAAGTGATCCTGAAGTCCCCTTCAGATTTATCTCCTGAGAGCCCAATCCTTTCCTCCCCTCCGAAGAAGAAGGACCTGTCCCTGGAGGAGCTGCAGAGGAGGCTGGAGGCTGCAGAAGAGAGGAGGAAGGTAAGGACATGTCCTGTAGAAGCAGTGACTTTTCTGGTACTAACTGCACCAAACCCTAAAACTGAGCAGGAGTAATCTAAAACAGCTGGGAAGTGTTCTGGCACTTGTTATTCCACTGTAAGTTGTCAGGTGAGACATAGGAATCATGGAGTGAGGTTTTGCAGCATGATTTAGGCAGCGAATTCAACATCATCATCATCATCGTGTAGATGTGGCACTTGGGGATATGGGTTAGTGGTGAGCTGGCCAGTGCTGGGGGAATTGTTGGTCTCAATGATCTCAGAGGGCTTTTCCAACCTAGACAATTCTATGATAGCAGGTAAAAGGCATCAAAAATATCTTCCAAGCAAGAAGATTGTGTTATGGGGTGGAGGGGGGTGGCAGAGTGGTTTGAGCAGGGGAGGGAGTCAGAAAGCCTCTCTGGAGAGATGAAGGCTGGCACAGCCCCCCCCGGTGGCCTCACCCCCTCCCTCGGCAGACCCAGGAGGCGCAGGTGCTGAAGCAGCTGGCGGAGAAGCGGGAACACGAGCGGGAGGTGCTGCACAAGGCACTGGAGGAGAACAACAACTTCAGCCGCCTGGCTGAGGAGAAGCTCAACTACAAGATGGAGCTGAGCAGGGAGATCCGTGAGGCACATCTCGCTGCCTTGAGGGAGCGGCTCCGCGAGAAGGTGAATGTGACCCCTGAGACAGGGCTGGGGGCTGGGGGGGCTGATCCTTATGGAAAAATGGGGTCTAGTCCCATGTGTGATGGGTGCAAGGGACAGGCTGTTTTCTTGGTGGTGGTTGCTGAGGAAGAGCTCTGCTCCAGAGCAGCATGAGGTGGGGGGGTTATGTCCCTCAAGGTCAGTAGAGAACAAAGCCTGGATAATCCTTATAAGTGCAAGTCCAAAGCCATAGCATCAGGCCCACTGAGGGCTGCATGGTTGAAGGGTTTTGCACTCCAGGAGTGCATTCACTGGAGGTTCCATCACCTCCAGGCTCCCACAGATGATCCTTCACTCCTTGCAGGTGTAATCCCCTTCCCTGGGGATGTTTTGAAGGGGAAACTCATCCTTTTTTTATGTCTGATGCAAATCCTGTGTGCAGGAGGAAAATACTGATCACAAGAGCAGGGCGTGTTAGCCCAGTGTCATTTCTCCCGTCTTTGCAGGAACTGCACGCAGCCGAAGTCCGCAGGAACAAGGAACAGCGGGAGGAGATCTCTGGATAAAGGGCTTTTCTACACATCTAGCACCTGATTCCTGTTAACAAATCAACCAATCGACCAACCAACACATTTTATTTTGTTTGTCTAGATGCGACATTCGGTTCTCCATCCCCCCTCCCCGGTGTTCGTCCCCCAGCTACACGCTTCTCTCTGCATCCCTAATCGTCAGTGCTTGTGGGGATTCACAGATCATAGGGACCTCTAAGCAGAATAGCAACTAATTCACATCAAATAGAGAATCAATCAGTCAATCTAACAGCTTCTTTGGAGGGTTTTGTCCTTTTTTTTCTAAAAAAAAAAAATTCTTAAACTGATGTTAAAAAAAAACCCAAATGAAGATATTAATAAATTCAACCAGCAGTGTCACAGAAATACAGATCTCTTATCCGGGGCTTTTCCTCCTCCTGGTGTTTGCTCTGAGCCAAATATCAGTTTCAGAAAAATGGGAAGTAAGTGATAATTTCTGTATGTGAAGTAAAATAGGGAGCAGCCCCCTGTTTGCCCATGGTAGGAGAGAGGAAGGAGAGGGATGGATGGCTCAGGAGTTGCAGTGTGCAGAACCCCCATCTTTTGGCTGCCTCCAGAGCCAGCCCAGGTAGGCAGTGCCCATAGTCCTCATCTGTGGGTGATTTTTGAGAACCCATGTGGAAGCAGCTAGGGGGCTCCACCCAAAGCTTGGTGCCAGATGCCACATCATGGCAAGTCCCTGTCACACTGGGCACTGCCTGATGCCCTGGTTGGCCACTGAGCCACCCTCTCCCCAGCTGAGCGGGGACTGAGAGGACTTGGCTGCTCTGTCTGGGAGAGCTGTGGGTGGTGATTGCATTCCCAGCTTTGTGGGAGCCCTGGGAGAGACCCTCAGTCCTCTGTGGGCTCCCCAGTGCTCCCACAATATAGGATTCCACTGTGTTAGGAAAGAAAATCCAACAGAGTAGGTGCCTGGTTGTGAAATAGCTTTTTAGTGAACAGAAGAATCCTTCTCTCTTTTCAGTGATGGATGTGGCTTTTTGGGGCCATCACAGGGCAGATCGCTGGAGACCAAATCCTGGGGCTGTTTTCTGATCACCACAGAATTCCCAGCTGGAGGGAGCGATCCCTCCATGGCCATGGCTTGATGTCAGGGGACTCTGCTCCTAAAAGGAAGGGCTACCTTACTCCCAAACCCCTCCTCCTGGGCTGGGGGGAGGACAGGGCTGTTAGAAAGCTCCTGTGCTGTCAGCGACAAAAGAAAATTAGATTTAGGGCAAAGAAGGAAACTGAGGGTTGAATTTCTTAACAGTAGCTAATGATCAGTTTATAGTAGCAGCTGTCTTAGATAAGCATCTGTGTAGAGCGCGGCATCACCGCCAGCATCACCTCATCCATATAGTGACGAGAAATTTTAAAAAGTTTAAAAAAAAATTTAAAAAGTAATTTAAATGAAATGTTTGTGTGTAAGAAATGGTTGAAACTGTCAAATGTCTGTGTCCCACGTTGGTGGGATCTGAGAAGGTATCTGCGAGATATTAACCCTGTCCTACTCTCTGTGGTGCTGAGTGTTTGCTTGGTGTGTAATTCTGACCTGGAGCTTGTTGTAAATACTGTTTTTAGTACTATGATTATTATGATTATTATTATTATCAGAAATGTTGTACTCATGAGCAAGAGTTGAAAACAAGAGAAATGGCCATTTTCACTCTCTCCTGGGGGCTCAGAAGGAGTCAGAGGCTGGGCCAGGTGAAGGCAGGGTGCCAGTGGGATGTTGGACCAGAGAGCAGCTGGAAAATGATGGAATTGGGAGCTGGAGGCAGCCGAGTCCTGCGGGCAGGGCAGTGAGAGCGGGGACGGCTGCTCCTCATGCTGGGAGGAGAAGGCAGGGTTGAGAGGAAGAATAGAGTTGATGCTTCAATTCTAGTACATATAACTTATTGTTGATCTAAACCTCCCCGTGTGGAGGTTCCAGGTGGTTCTTTGCAACCCCGTGGACGCTGGAGGGTCTGTCAGGTTTAGCATGTGCTGGAAGAGAGCTGTAACAGGTTGTGCTGGTCAGAGCTGTCCTCCCAAATAGCTCCTGAGTCTCCAGGCTCAATTCCTGCCTGGATCTTCCCTATCAGTCCCTTGTGCTGCCCTGCACCCCTCTCTTCCCGCTCCTTGAAGCCCAGATGGGTCTCAAGTGGGGACTTATTCTTGCAATAGCTTTTTCTGGCAAAAATTCGCATGTCAAGTGTAGAATGGCCTGGCAGATGGTGGTCATGCAGGTGTGAGCACTGGGAAACTAATTTTTCTCCTCTCCATCAGGTTGGTGCAGTGAGGGATGATGAATATGGTAGGAAAATGTGTTACTGCAAGAGAAGCTCCTGCAGCAGAGGAGCAGGGACATGCAGGGAGACCTGTGCATTGGTAATGTCAGGGAGATGCTGCCGAGACACGTTGTGCCAAGGAAACAGCCTCACCTGTGGGGCCAGAGGCTTTACGTGTCCCAGAGCCATGTTTGCCTGGTGCAGCTGGATGGAGTAGGGATGTTCAGGAGCTTGTCCAGTGCCACTGGGCACTATCAGGGAAATGTGTGACTGCTTTGGCTGCACGGTGTCAGCTGGATGAGGGGTGTCCACCCACTGCTCCAAACCCATCGTGGCCAGGAGCTCATGCAGCACTGTGCCCAACCTGCAGCACGTGGCACAGGCCAGGATCATGGTTATTCCATGCCTTTCCATATCCTTTCATGCTATTGGCTATGTGCAGCTGCATTCTTCATGCCTCAGATGAGACTAATTAAGTATCCTCATTAACATCCTTACTGCCCCAGCCTATGTCATTCCTGGAGCATTCCCATGTACTGTGCATGTGGACACAGCATGCAACCCCCCCAGTTCTTGGGGTCACTTTCCTTATTGTAGGGCTTGCAGTCTCCACTGATCCCTGAAGGTGTTTATGAATTGAGTTCTGAACCAACAGTTTTCAGACCCATTTTTGCAGCAGCATATGGACATGGGAATGTGCCTTGTAGGGGGAGCATCCTCAGGGCACCCACGGCATCCCTGCCTGGACCTCAAGTGTGGCAGCAGTGTGTGGGAGGAGTCAGGAGGGTGACATCATTATGTGCATGTATAGGCCTTCCAGGAGCCCTCCTCGAGAAGAGCCTTTGATTCTGACAAGAATGAGGAGCTGAAGCTAAATGAGCTCCCAGCTGGCACCAACAGCCAGGTGATGGGTGAAGCTGTAGGAAAGCTGGAACAACCAGCCTTGCAGCCCAAATTACAGCTCTCTGCCCTCGTTATTCCATACAGCAGAGCTCAGCTCTGCCTGTAAATAGGCACTTCCAAGGATGCTGGCCCCTCTGACTGCTTCTGGACTGAGCCTATGCTTTGTCTTATTATTTTGGAGTCATTAAAATATCTTGCTCTAACCCAGTTGTGGGGTTCCCTTTGAGCTGACCTCCCAGGGCCGGTGGGAGTTGAGGAGTTGCATGCATCCTACCTCGGGGGTAGGCCGGTATTGCTGCTCCCTTTCAAATGTAAACTTCAGCTTGCTTGCTTTAGCTTAGCCCAGCGTGACTCTCTGGCCCTGGCTCTGCAATCCTGTCTCATGGGGTTCGTTATACCCCTCCCATGGCATTCCTGTCCTCCTCGCAGTGGCTGTGCACCCGGCTGTGCACACGCACACAGAAACACGTCCGTGGAAACGATATATGCACATACACTCTGATACCACTTGAAATGAGTCAGGGAATGGCTGTTTACGGTGCTAGAGATTTCTTACTCTCCATGCTAGGGACGAGATGACATAGTAAGACCAATAAACTCCACCTTTGTAGTCAGTTGTCTTTAAGTAAAGCAGCAGAGGGGCACTGGCCCATGCTACAGGTGGGTGCTCCATGGTCCCCGGGGTGGAGGGATGCAGGGGACAGCTGGGCATCCCTGCCCCGGCAACCCCCGTGCCTCAATTTCCCACACTCTTTGACAAGGGGACATAGATGCTCCTTCCCCATGGGGACCGTGGGATAACCGATGCCTCCACATCTCTAAAGTGCTCTGAAATGGAAAGTACCAAAGTATGGAGTCGGGTTACGCAGCTGTACATCCCGGGAGGAACACCCCGGCCCGTGGCTGCAGGAGAGGGTTGGGAGATAACTGTGTGGGCACAGGGCTGAGCTGTCATCCCAGGGCTCAGCACCCTGGCTGCCCTCTGGGCAGGATGTGCTCCTCCTGCCACAGCCAGGGTCACCAACCCTTGTGCTGGGTGGAGACCTGGCACAGTGTCATGGAAAGACTTTCCATCCCTAACAGAGCCTTGTCCGGTTCCCTTTGGTCTGCCACGTGCATTTCATTGTCAACTTGAGGTTGTTGTTGTGCAAAAGAAGTGATCATGAAAAAAAATAAAGGAAAAAAAAAGAAATAAAGTTGGTATGAAACTGTATGCGTCCATCTCTCTCCAGAAATGGGTTGTTTTAGTTCCAAGGCTTCTGTTTGTATTGTGAGAATACTAATAAACAGCATTAAACAGAAAATTGACCTAAAGATTTAACAAAATAGATCCTAATCCTCTGAATGCTCAGTGACTTTTTCACACAGCATAGGAGGCAGAAATTGACAGTTTATCACCATTCTCAGAGGGACAAAGTAATAAATGCTTGAATGAGAGTTCTGCTGCCACCCCCTGTGGAGTGAGGGTGTGCAAAGTCTTTACACTGGAAGATCAAAAAATATATAAAACAGCTACAAATACAACAACTGCAGTTCTAGAAACCACTTCTTTATTAAAAACTCCAACCTTCCTTCATGAGCTTTTCCTGAGAAAGGATCCAGCCTGGGCTGGACAGAGGGGGAGGGAGCAGGGCTGTAGTCCTCAGGGAGATGGGACCCCAGCCCATGAGACCCTGCATGGCCAACACTACCAAACCCCATCCGTGGAGCCAGGTACACAAAAATGTCCAAAAGCTGCAACTGAAAACAGGGAAGTTTGTAATCCACAAGGACATGTGGGGGAGGGTGCCTGGCTGCACTGCTGGGGAAAGGTTTCCCCACCTGCCTTTTGGGGAGGGCTTTTGCCACCACAAGCGGTGCCCAATGTCACTGGCCACTGTCCTCCCTGTCCCTGAGGGGGTATTGAAATAGCAGCATCCTCCTGGGCTGTCCCACATCTTGTGATCCCATCAAAATAACCAGTGTGGGAGACTTTCCACAGAGCTCAGCACTTGGTGCACAAGGAGACAAACTGAGGGGGAGGCAGGGGGGTAAATTTTAATTCCCAGGGCAGTGTTCTGTAAGGGCAGGGAGGACAGTGCCAGGAGGACAGTGCCAGGACAATGCTGGGGCCATCACGGTGGTGGCAGTGGCAAGCAGCCCATGCCTGATGCTTTTCCCATGTGTCCTCAGGACGCTGCTGCCCGCACAAACAGGAATTCTATTTTTGCAGCTTGACCTTCCTGATTCTGGAGATAACGACCTGACTGCAAACACAGCATTGCTCACTTTACCTCCGAGATTTGATACAGTCCACTAACCCAGGCTCTCCTAAAACATGGATGTAATAAAGTAAACTTCTGCATTTGTCTTAGGAAAACAGGCACAGTTCTTGGTGCCAGACAATTCGAGATATATTGATGGAACCAAGCATGGTCACCTCCTAACTAGTTAATTCAAGACACATCCTTCATTTGTGCATGATTTGAAGGAGAAAACCACAGAGGCGTGGGATCTGTTGGGGCAGGATGGGGCAGGAGAAGTGGAAGGAATTGTGGAGAGGCTCCCTGCACCTTCCAGCCCCGCCCACTGTGCAGCCTTGCAGGGCTGAGTGCTGAAACACAATACTGAAGGCTTCAACCACACTCTAGCACCCAAAAAATCATAGAATCAAGGAATTTTTTGGTTCCAACCCCCTCCCATGGGCAGGGACACCTTCCACTATCCCAGGTTGCTCCAAGCCCTCTCCAGCCTGCCCTTGAACACCTCCAGGGATGGGACAGCCACAGCTTCTCTGGGCAACCTCTGCCAGGCCCGCCCCAACCTCACCAGGAAGAACTTCTTCCCAATACCCAATCTAACCCTGCCCTCTGTCAGTGCCCCTTGTCCTGTCACTTCACGTCACGTCAAGAGTTCCTCATGCAAAAAATCAAACTCAAGTCAAGAAAGCAAATTACCTGTGTAACTGTTGAAGGGATCCCTACAAAGTGCTTGAGCTGTGCCTGAGTAAGGGAAGGGATCAGAGACTCTGCCACGGTAAATGCAAAAGTTCACCTGAGCAGGCAACACCCAGAAATTTTGCAGAGTGATTTGGTTTGAAAAATAACAGCTCACCCTGTTTCAGCAATCTCACTGGGACCATGGCTGGAGCGAGTCTGCCCACTGATAAAGGGGCAGAGCAGGGAGCAGATTAGGTGCCAGGAGGTGAAATAATCCCACTCTCTGTACTAAGAGGAGCCCATGGACCTTCCTGTGTCCTGGGATCTGACAGCAAAAGCCAGGTTTTGCTTTCCAAGACGCCACTGACTGCTGGCAAAACTGGAGTAGGGCAGCATTACTGGGGGTTTGCCACTGTTCTTGGGCACTGTAGGGGGATGGTTTTAGTGGGAAAAGGGACCTTTTATCTCCCCTGTCCAACCCCACTGGCATCCTGAGGATGCAGCTGCCAGGAAAGACAACAGCAGTAGAGAGATAGACAGGCTTCCATGGATAAGGGAGTCGCCATTTCCAGTGGGTTGATTTAACCATGCTGGTTACTGCTGGTTATCTTGGAGAAGGAAAAGGAATACAATTCCTTGTGGAATATCACTTTAATGGTATTAGCTTGGGTAGACTGGTATGGGGGAACACGAGGGAAATAGAGGTGGCAGCTGGTTATCAGGCAGGGTTGGTTTGCATGGGGATTT
>VXBB01007101.1:93929-112919 GCA_013399915.1 Illadopsis cleaveri | reverse complement strand
ATCCCCCCTCTCTCTGCATCCACACTGCATCCCCCTCTCCGTGCCCAGCCTTGCTGGCTGCCCACAGTGTAATCTCCCTGGTCTCTGCCCTCCTGATGCTGCACCCCAAAGATCTCTCTCCTCTCCCAGTTGTGCTATGCTTTTATTCCTTTTTTATTTTTTCCCTCACTTCACCCCAAATCTTTCCCACAGCCCTTGACGCTCTCTCGGCACCCTGCGAGGTGCAGCAGTAGGGACATGTATGGACACCCTGAGTCCTGGTAGAGCTGGGGGCCTCTCATTCCCTTCCACAGTCCCACTACTGGTGTGGTTTTAGCCGTTTTTTAGATTACTTGTGTTTTTAGCCCACTTTTTCTCCATTCAGTGCTGGTTCCTGCCCAGAGGCATCTGAGCAACACACGTGGAGTTCAGTCCCGTGATGCTGGGCAGGATGTCTGGGGCATCCTGAAACCGGGTCCCAGCTCAGGGGCATTGTGAGTGATGCTGATACTGTGGGAGGGGTTTTACCCCAAAATGAAGGACAAGGATAGGGACAGAGTGGTAACAAAAATTGAAGTGCTTCAGCTGCAGGCAGCTGAGCATCCATGCTGCTCTGAAAACTGAAGTGTTTCTGCTGGTCGCTTTTTGCTGGGCTGGCATAGAGGGGCCTTTCCACCTTGGATAAACCCTGTGGGCTCTGTGGAGGTAAAGAGCACCTCATGGTGTCTCTGTGGGTGAGGCAGGTGTTTCTGCAGGGCATGAACTTGGTTGTGAAGTCACACTGGACATGTTGGGTCAGTGCCCTGCTCCAGCCATGGCCTGGGGAAGTGGTGAGAGCCAGGTGGCATCTCTGCTTGGAGTACTCCATGGGGGTCTGAGCCTGGAACAGCCAGACCTGCACAAGGTGTTCCCTTACCTGTCTCTGTGTGGACTATACCAGTGCTATAGGTGCTGTAGGAGATCCTTTGTAGGCATTGACTTCTCCATGCCTGGGCATGGGCTGATCTCCAGCATTGTGGGCAGCAGAGCAAGGGAGGGGATTCGCCCCCTCTGCTCTCCTCAGGTGAGACCCCACCTGCAGTGCTGCATCCAGCTCTGGAGCCCCCAGCATCAGAAGGATGTGGAGCTGCTGGAGTGAGTCCAGAGGAGGTCATGGAAATGCTCTGAGAGCTGGAACACTTCTGCTCTGGAAACAGGCTGAGAGAGCTAGAGAAAAGAAAAGAAGGCTCTGAGAATACCTGAGAGTCCCTTTCAGTTCCTAAAGGGCCTCCAAGAGAGCTGGAGAGGGAGCGCTGTCTTACATCTATTGCTGATTTATTAGAAATGCACACTTTGAAATAGTTTCCAGATGTCACTGTTTCTGCAGGCTTGATGTGCTTTTTTAATTTGATTTTTTTGTGTGTGACTTTGGAGGAGGGAAGAATCCCTGTTCTACTGTGGAGGAGACAGTGACAAGCTCCTCCAACAGTGTGAAATCGTGAGATAGTTTGAAATACATTTGGAAACGCACCTTCAAACTGAGTATCTTCACAGAGTTTATGGTGAATGCCAGGAACATTTTTTTTTGGACCACTTTCACACTCTGCCCTTCACCTCCTGCACCCCAGTCCCACCCATGCCCATCATTCTCAGCCAGCCTGCAGAGTGTATGTTGGGTTGAGCTTCCCCTCATCCTTCCTCCTGGGATGGAGCACTTGGAGATTTGCTCATCCCCTTCTCCTTAGGAGCGTGGGGTCCCTGCAGTCTCTTCTCTCCTTGCTCCCCCCACACCCAGGATCCTTCCATGACTGAGTTCAGCAGGGAGACCTTTTGACTCTGGGCTTCCCCTCGTTTCTCCGCCAGCAGCTGGTGACTGACGGCTCTCCCACCCCTGCCGCGATGGCCACGCCGGACGTCAGTGTCCACATGGAGGAGGTGGTGGTGGTGACCACGCCGGACGGCGCCGTGGATGGTGGTGGCCTGGAGGAGGTGAAGACAGTGCTGGTCACCACCAACCTGTCCCAGCACGGGTAAGAGATGGGGTTGGTGCACGCTGAGGGGATGTGCTGGAAACCCTCCCACGCATGGTGGTAGGTTGGGATTTGTTCCCCCCACTGCTTCCTCCTGCATCCCTGCTCACTGTGGGGACCTCAGTGGTGGCCATGGAGTGTCCAGTTCTTTGCTATGGCTTCCCATACCCAGGGTTTTGCAGCTCTGTGCAGAACAGGTTCCTCTCATTCCGTCTTTTGGCAGGGGGGAAAAAATACCTTTTTCTGAGTGGATTTGGATGATGGAGTGGTCACAAATCCAGCTGGAACAGGACACCAGTAGCTAAATCAGTGGTTTTTTGCTATTTATTTCGTGAGGGCTGTACTGAACTCTGAACTCCAAAGGACAAGTCCACACCAGGTTGAAGGTGGTGCAGCTGAGCTTCTCCTTCCTGAAGGTTGAGGAGGTTTGGGGTTGGCTGGTTTTTGGCCGAGCTCTGCAGGAACTTTCACTGCCAGCAATTGGAATGAGACAATGTTGCCCTGAATGGGGAGGCAGTGCTCAAAAAACCAGTGAAGGTCTGATTGCTGGAGTGCTGCTGTTTTGCCTGATTTCTGCCTTTTCTGTTGGCATTTCCGATTCAGGGCTGCTGTTTTTTCAGGTCTGGTCTGTTCAGTGGCAGGTTGGCCGTGGCCAAAGAGCCTGGCTGGTACCTTGAAGGCACACATATCAATGGACTCTTTGCTTTATTTCTCTATGGTTTTTTGGGTAGGACAGAGCCATTTGTGAGTTTTGTTCTTTCAGTGGGCAGAAAATCCAAGTTCACACCTGGACCTGCATTCAGGCAGGTTTGTCAGAAATTAAGTGGGTGTTGAATGGCCGTTGATTGCTCTCCACAAGATTGTCTCCTTTCTCAAGCGTGTCTTTGTGTCAGTGCCCTGGGGCTTTGGGCAGGGCAGAAGGTGACAGCTCAGTCCAGGTGCCTCCCTTTGTGCTGCTCCAGTTGAGATAAAGCCCATTAATAGATTAATTTTTGGTCTAGAATGGGCAGGGACAGGCAGAGGCAAGGGCTGTTGGTGCAGGGATGGGCAGGATCTGCCCTGTTCTTCCTCCACACCCTGGTCTGTGAGTGTTCCCAAGAACCTTTTCAATTCCCAGAAGAGCTGTGATGGTGGGGAAGAAGGGCTCTATTCCTTTTGTTGTCTGTCCCATGGAGACTCCCTTGTCTCCCTCAGTGGAGAAGCAGCCAGATGTGACACTTGGGATGTGGCTGCTCTTGGGGAAGAAGGCATCTTAGGGATGGTAGTGGGTTAATGGAAAGGATGTGAATTTTGGGGTCACAGAGTAAAACCTGCCTGACTCCCCTCACTGAGCAGGGCAGTGGGTGGCAGCACAAGCCACACACCCTCTGTGGCCTTGCACAGTTGCCCCCACCAGGCTCTACTCCTTCTGGGGCAATGCCACTGTGGCATTGGCTCCTTCCTTTCCCTCTGGTTTCCCTCTGCAGCCCCAGCTGGTGTCAGGAGTGCAGCTGCAGGCACTGGCTGGGATCCCTTGGTGTTGGCTCGGTCAAGGCTCACATGGGGAGTTTTCAACTTGCCTTGTGTGACAGTTAAACCAAATTCAGCTTGAGGGTTCGTGCCTTTATCTAGTGCTCATCTAGGTGTGGGTTTGCTATTAAAACAATCCTTCATACAACCAGTTGTTAAGAGCTTAATTAGTTCATGTGTTCTTAAGGAAAAGGCTGAGGAAAATGGGAAAATAATAATAAGCAAGAATCTTTTCTCTTTGATCTGCAAGAAGAGGGGATCTGTGCTGGGTGCTCTGTTGAGGTTCTTGTATTTCTGGTCAGCACAGGATTATAGGGGAGACTTTTCTCTCTCAAGTTTTCAGGCAAGGTAGGAGCAGAAAAGAAAGGAGACACCAACCCACTGAGTTATCTGCACGTGCTTTCTTCTCTTTCTCCCATCTGGTTTATGGATCCTCCTGGGGAGGAAGATGAGAACCATCCTCCCCTGCCTTCGTCATGGCAACTGGCAAAGGCAGGGCCAGCTGTGGGGCTGCACTGCTGGGCCTTGGAAGGTGTTTGTGTTTTCCCTTGCATCTGCCTCAGTCTATTTCCCTGGAATGGGATGGGAGACACAGCGTGGAGACACTCGGTCTTTTTGTGGTTTTCTCTCCCCCACATGTCCACAGCAGATGCAGACTTCAGTTGCCTGAATTTTTCATACTAGCTGGGAGTTGGTTTGTTTGTTTTCCTCTGGAGTTTTAAGGCGTGGACTGGGTTATCCTTCCCCATCCATGCGCCTTTCAGTCGTTTTTTGGAGCGGTGGAGTCCTGGAGGAAGCTCTGGAAGGTGCTGACTTTTCTGCCGGGAAGTTTCTTCTGGGTAAGTTGATGGAGGTTCTTGATCTGGAGGCAGGTCAGGGCTGTGGGGTGCTGGGCTTTGCATGCCAGACGGGGCTGCTGCCTCTGGCACCCTGCTGAAGTGCCAGTGCTGGCCTTTCACCTGGAGAAATGCAAGAACCCAGCAGCAAACTGATGAAAACTCCCAGGTTAGAATTCTTCTGTCAGACTGCCCCTCATGTAAAATCACCTGTGTGCAAATGCCTTAGCTCAGAGTTTACCTTTTTGACTCCTTTCACATTACCCTCCCTATGCTCTGCCAGGGCTCTGGGCTGGTGGTCGCTGTGAGCTGCAGAGGCAGAGTTGTGTCCATCTTCTTTCTGTCACAGCTGGAGCTGTCTCCCCTGTCTCTGGAGCAGCATCTCCGAGCCACTCACCTGGTGAGGCTGAGCTGCCACCCACACCATTCCTTATCTCTTATGCTCCCCACAGGAACCTGCCCTGCAGCTGCTGAGGGGAGGGATGCTTTGAAGCTGCAGTTCCACCCTGGAGCTGTGTGTTAGGAGCCCAGCATGGAAAAACCAGTTGCTCTTGAATTTCCTTTTCCCCGTGGCATAGGGGGTGAGAAATATGGTTGCCAGTGAGTCACTAGGACTGTCTTTTAATTCATCTGTGGTACCAAACTGAGGGAGGTTTATTTTCTCTGTGGAGGTTTCCTAGGGAGTTCATATGTCAAAGTATATGAAGAGCTAATTGTATTTCTCCCCCTGCCCCTGCAGGTCAAGCTTTCTGCAGCAATTAGTCAGCTTCAGTAACACCATCAAACATACATCTAAAAGAATCTATCTTAGATTAGATATTAGGAAGAAATTGTTCCCTGTGAGGGTGGTGAGGCTCTGGCACAGGGTGCCCAGAGAAGTTGTGTCTGCCCCATCCCTGGAAGTGTCAAAGGCCAGGTTGGACAGGGCTTGGAGCAGCCTGGTCTAGTGGAAAGTGTCCCTGCCCATGGGAGGGGTTTGGAACAAGATGAATTTTAAGGGCTCTTTCAGTCCAAACCATTCTGTGTTTCTATGAAAACCCATCAGGAATGGTCCCTGCTGAGTCCTGGCTGTGATGTGCAGGTGGGATCCATAAGGGCACCAGTGTTGCCTCCCTCCCTTTGGGACCTCACCTCCAAAGCCAAGGGGGTGAGAAGCATGTCCCACATTCCAGCCAGAAGTGCCTGTTCCCCCTGAGTGTGGGAAGCTCCTTGGAGGGGCTTGGGGCTCTGTATTGCTGTAGCAGAGCTGGGATGGGAGAACAGTGAGGGAGTGGGTGCTGTGTAGGACCCTCTGTGTGACTCCATGGGCAAAGCACCCAGAGAAGGTGGAGATCTCGATGTGGGGCAATGGAAGCAGTTGGATAGCCAGCTATTAATGAATATCATGGATAAATCAAGTTTTAAGAGGCTCAGAGATTGTATTGCAAGTGTCTGTAGCTCATGTTATGTTATCTCTGCTCACAGATCTGCTCTTGGGGTTTGTCCAGCTCCTTTATAGTGTCTTTGTGGCTCCTTGAGGTCCTGCTCCCTGGAGCAGCCTGCATACCAGGGGATTCAGCCAGTCCATTGCCCAGACAGCAGCAGCATGTTTCACACATGTTTTTCCTGGGGAAATCTCAGGCAAAGCTTCCAAAGGCTGGCAGTGACTTCTGAGCAAGGGGCTGTGCTGACAGCATCTCTCCATGCCAGCTCTCCAGCATGGGCTGGGCTGGAGGCAGATCCACAGGGCTGGGATTAAAGGGGAGGCAAGAGAGAGCTGGCCAGGCTGCTGACAGGGGTTTGCCTGGTGTGAGGTTCTTCATCTCCACATGAAAAAATGGAGCTGAGCCTCCCAAACCCAGGGCTGACTCTTAGTATGGGAAAATGTGATCCCAGGGACTTCTGAGGCAATGTCTCCACAGGGCATCGGGTGTGGGGGTGGCACAGCCACATGGCTTAAGAATGCCTCTGCCTCTCTTTCCAGCGGTGACATCAACGAAGACACTCTGGAGACTGAAAATGCAGCTGCTGCAGCTGCTGCTGCCTTCACAGCCTCCACAGACCTGAAGGAAGCGGTTCTAGGTAGGTCAGCTCTTTCCATAGCCCCTTGGTGCCAGCTCCACCACCCCAGAGTGCCACAGCCCTGCGCTGGTGTCAAATGGGACAGTCCAAGCACTGTTGTGCAGAGCTGCTGTGGCTCTGGGAGTGTTCTCTTGTGAGCCCTGGGGATGCTGTCCCGGGGGTACCAGGGATGCTCTCCCAGCATCCAGGGGGGCACGGTGACCAGCAGGGAGCTGGCAGTGGCTGGCTGGGCTGCTGCTGCCCTCTCCTGGTCCGGGATGAGTCCCTGTGTCCAGCCTGGGCTCCTGCCATTCCAGCTTGCCACAGGGATGTCAGTTTTGCAGCAACTTGCTGGCTTTGGTTGCAAGAAATAGTGAGTTTAGGGAGCAAAGACTGATCTGCTGGGCTGGAGTTGACTTAAAACCAATTTTACTTTAAAACCAAGGGTGACTCCACCCAGATAACATCATTCTTTTTTATCAAGAATGGATGACTTCTCATATTCCCTGTGCTCAGCTGCAGCTGGATTGGCATAAATCTGCCTGGGCTGTTTTGCCTGAGAAATTTGGATGTTTGGATGCTTTCACAGCAAAGTGCAAGTGAGTGGTGGCCACAAACCCCAGCACACCCCACCATGCATCATCTACTTTTTTTTTTAATTTCTGAGTTTCAAAACCATCATTGCATGTGTGGATCAGGCAGGTGAATCAGGAGCTGTGGCTCATGTTTCTCTTTGATCTGTCCCTTCCTGTGATCCCTGTGAGAAGTGAAGATGGCTGAAGATGAGGACAGTTTGGAGGCAGAGATTGTCTACCCCATCACCTGCGGGGACAGCAAAGCCAACCTCATCTGGAGGAAGTTTGTGTGCCCCGGGATCAACGTGAAGTGTGTGCAGGTGAGAACAGAGAGCCCAGCACTGGATTTGTGCTTTCCTCTTGCCCACATTGTGAGGTCACCTGGCTTGTCCTGGTTGTGATGAGCTTTGATCAGTTGCTTTGCATCTGAACCATGTCATGGTAGGAAAGGATGACATTTTCCTGGGGCTGGGTACCTAATATTTGTCCTGACTAAATTGTGTAGTTCTGGCTGGAAAAATGGTGCCTCAATTTAATGTGTTATTGAAAATTTGAGAAATTTGGACACTTGCAGTGTCTGCTCAGTTGGAAAGTTGATAGTTTGAGGAATGTATTGATTGGGGACCTGCTGAAGAGTTGCCTGCTGTGTCCTGGATAACACATGGTTAAAATTTGCATGAATTCAGGAACATGCCACGAGTGAGTCATTGCTGGCATTTGTACACAGCCTAAACAATACCCTGCTGAGGGAGAATCTCCTTAGGCTCCCAAAGGATAGTCCCTGCCCTTCCCAGCAGAGATGGTCTCCTCTATCCATGAGGCAGAGGATAGATGCTGCTGCCTCCTAAAATCTCTTCTCTCTGCACTGAAACCCTTGTTCTTGTTCAGAGATGCAGTTTCTCATGCAGTAACAGCGAGTTGCTCTATGTTGGTCAATGTGGCTGTGGGAAAGAGGAGGCCTGGATTTGGGAAATCCTTTAAGATGGGCTGTAAGGCAGCTCTTAAGAGGACTGCCTGGGTCATGGTTGGACTCGAGGATCTTGGAGGGCTTCTCCACCCTTAGTGATTCTATAATCCTATGATCCTGCAGGTTGCTGTTAGGTCAGTGTGTGGATTCAGCCATAGCTGGGTGTGTAGGGCAATAAAAGAAAGTGAAGAGTTGGCACGATGTGTGCCAGCTCCCTGAAGCTGGTTTGCTGCAGCAGTGGGTGTGTGCTGCCAGAGAGGCCAGAGGTTCCCTGATACCAATGGCTGTGTTTGGGAGCAGAAGGTCAAAGACCAGATGGGCTTCTTCCCTCTCCTATGGGGCATAACGTGCCCCTGGACCCAAATGCTAGCAGTGCAGCCCAGCTTTCACTGAGTCCATTGTTAGTGGGAGCGTGAGCAGCTCCCTGCTGTTGATCATACTTTGCCCAAGCTATGGATGTTTTCCCAGCTGTCCTGCCTGAGCTGGGCACTCCCTGAACCCTTAGGTTGGAGCAGATGTTAACTAACCATCTGTGACAAAAATGTTTGGCTTTAATCTTTGTAACTTGGGCAGTGTTCTGTGGGGTGGGGAGTGCCTGGCAGCCATCTGTTTTGGTGGTGTTCAGTGGCACGTGGAGGCTGCAGCCGCTGCTGGGCACTGGGAAATGCCACCAGGCTCCAGCTGAACCCTGCTCACAGGGCACCCTTGGCTTGTTTATGGCTTGTGGCACTGATGTTGCACCTTTTGCAGTTCCATGATCACCTAATCAGCCCCAAGGAGTTTGTCCACCTGGCAGGGAAGTCGACCTTGAAGGATTGGAAGCGAGCGATCCGGATGAACGGGATCATGCTCCGGTTAGTCCCTGCCTTTGTATCTCTGGACACTTCTTTCTGGGGGATTGTGGTGGGGTGGAACAGAACCTTTGGAATGGCAGTTTTGTTGCTGAGGGAGCAAACGAACCACTAAACGTTTGTCTTAATGACAGCCTGGTCCCAAATGTGGTTGGTCCAATGGCTTTGTTCTGTCCTTGTGCCTAGGGAATAATTTGGGGCGAGAAATATTTCTCTAATCTTTTCAGGGCTTGAACCACACTGAGTTTCCAGCTGGTGTAGGGACACTGGAAATTTTAAGGGCTGTTGGTGGTTGAGCCATGCTGTCTGTGGATTCTCAGCATGACCCACCAAATGAAATCAGTCTGGTCATCACCAATCCTCTGGTTGCAGCACTCCTGCTTGACATCACTTCTAAATAAGTCCTTGGCAAAAAAAAAAACAAAACTGCTTTATTGCAAGCATTTCTCTTCTCTAGTATTAACTACAGTAATTCAATTCCTCTATGGTGCTCCTGAACATCAGCCCAAGACTGTGATTTAATTAAAGTCTTTCTCTGCCTTTGGGCAGGATAAGAAAGAATCACCTCTTTCCCCAGGAATTGTCAGTGGTTTTGTGCTCTTTTCACAGAGTGATGTTGCCTTTCCCTGTATTCTTCTGCTTCAATGCAGGCATCTCCCATATTCCTTTTAAGCAGCTTTTGCTCCACATAAATTTTGCATAATAGGTTTAGACTTTGTCAAGGCAGGGCTTTGAGAGGGGAAAAAAAACTTGAGGGGAATGTCTGAAGGCAAACTCAGCAGCCCATGGGAGCAAATCTTGGGAAGCTGAGGTGGCTGTTGGCCAGCAAGGCCTGGGAGTGTTTTGGAGATAACGCTCTTGGATTGGAAGATCCCGTGTTCCAGTGTTGCCACTCCCTTTGAATGAGATGAGAGACCTGATTTTAGTTTATAAGTAGGGTTATGTCCTGTCTCCTTTTGAGCTGTAGAGTCAAAAAGGCAAGAAAGAAGCTCCCTGTGGTCTAACCCTGAACTGAGACTCCAGCTGACCCTTTGGCTGGAAGCTGCAGATTCAGAGGGGATGTGCTGGTGGGAGCAGATAGGGGCTCTCTCCTCCCCTTCCTTCCACAAGAAATGAGTTAATCAGCCCCAGTAAGGGCTCCTGTTGGCTCTGCCTGCTCTCCTGGCGTTTTGGGGCTCAGAAGTGTGGGGTGAAGGCCACCAGGAGCTGCATCTCAGATCTCTTAGCTGTTGCTGATGTGCCTGTCCTTGTGCTTGCTCCCTATCTTTCAGGAAGATTATGGACTCAGGAGAGCTGGATTTCTACCAGCACACAAAAGTCTGTTCCAACACCTGCCGGAGCACCAAAATTGACCTGACTGGAGCCAGGGTGTCCTTGACCAGCCAGACATCGACAGAGTACATCCCTCTGACTCCTGCCTCTGCTGATGGTACGTGCAGCCATTCCTCACCCTCAGCAGGGGCTTTGACACACCAAAGCACACAAAAGCCACATAACCAAGGTCCCTGTGGCTTCCCCATCTCTGGAAGTGTCCAAGGCCAGGTTGGACAGCACTTGGAGCAATCTGGTCTAGTGGAAGGTGTCCCTGCCCATGGCAGGGGGTTGGAATGAGATGAGCTTTGAGGTCCCTTCCAACCCAAACCATTCTCTGATTTTATGAATTTGACCTATAATTACAGGCAACTGTTTCATTGGAAAGCATTCTAATTTTGAAATACTTGTATATTTAACTCCATTTTCCCCTGAGCATTAAGAATAGCCCCCAAAGTGCCCCACACCCCAAGCTTCTGGTGGTGCCTCTGAGACAGGATAAGCCTCTTGGCTGGCTCTGCAGAGCACCCATCCACCACATCCTGGTTTTGTGGTGGGGAAGCTGATGCTGAGGCACAGCACAGCCCACTCCAAGCCTCCCTGTTCAACATGAGCTCATTAATGGGAGATGTTTGCCAGCTGCTGGGCTGTGCTGAAATAACCAGAGCCCTGAAAGCTGCAGAGTAAAGGAGCAGAGGGACTGGATTTAATGGCTGCAACTGAGCATTCCAAAGGTTCTGCACAGCTCTGTGGGGCTCTGGCCTGATTCCCATCCATCCCGCTCCTGCGCACGGCGTGAATGACGCCTGTTCCCCGGCTCTATGGTAACAAAACTGCTGAGATTTGGCAGAGCTGGAGGGAAGGAGGAATCCCCCCTGCATCCCTGTGCAGTGAGGGGGCTGCTCTTCCCTTGGAGGCTTTAGAAACTCCCCAGACAAACAGTGGCTGGGTAAAAAGGCCAAAAAAATCAGACTCTAAATCTGTTTGACTTTTGCCCTGAGCAGTGCTGGTGTGTTTGCAGGGGGGAATGGGAGGGAAACGGTGCTCTCAAGCATCTGTTCTTGTGCTGCAAAGGTTGCAGGAGCAATCCCTGGGGATTGCACTCCAATGTATGAAAATAAGTACAGCAGGCACCGCAACCACTTGGGCGTCTCTGTTCAGCATTGAGATCTGCATTCAAACAGATGTGATTCTGTGCAATATAAAGGAGAAGTCACAGAAATGCAGCAAGGGAGTGCTTCCCTTGGAAACAGCCTGTGAAAATACAGGGAAGAATCAGGACCTGGGAATTTTTTTCTCTTCTTTTTTGCTATTGGTTGCAGTGAACGGATCCCCGGCTACAATAACCATAGAAACATGCGAGGATGTCAGTGATTGGAGCACCAGCATTGGAGGTATGGCTTGGGATCCTGCAGGGCTCGCTGGGTGGAGATGTGGGGAAAGAGGGAAGCAGCAGGGTAAGGAGCAGGAAGGACCCTCTTACCAGAGCAGCCTTGCATGAACCTCCACTGAGATTATTCCTTCACTGCTTATGGAATGGCACTGTGTTATATCCCACCTGTGTGCAGGCTGGCTGTGCAGCCTTGGGATGAAGTTGTTTCCAAGCACCAACATATCAAAGACAGGGCCAAGTGTGACTCAGGGGGAAAAAGTTCTTATCAGAGGGGTCATGAAATCATTCTCCTTGGTGTTACTGGCTGTAGCAAAGTGTCCTGTTGGTGTGGGACAGGGGTGGGGAGAGCGTATCCTCCTTTGGGTCCATGCTCTGGGTGGGCTTTGCCCCAGCCCTGTGACCTCAGGGGTCTCTCGCAGCCCAGCAGGACTGCATCCCTGTAGGGCTGTCCGCAGAGAACCCATAGTGGATTACCATTAAACCCTGCCAAGGATTTTGAGGTTCTCCCTTGCTTCTCTTTCTCCAGATGACACCTTTGCTTTTTGGCAAGGTCTGAAGGACAGTGGTCTCCTGGAAGAAGTGATCCATGAGTTCCACCAGGAGCTGGTGGAGACCATGAAGGGCTTGCAGCAGCGAGCACAGGATCCCCCGCTGCAGCTTGGGGGTAAGGACCTGGACATGGGTGGTCAGTCATCCTGGGAGAGGGGCTTGTGGATTTTTTTATCTTTTGGGATATCTGGATGGCACAATAGGGACATAGCTCGCAAAAAAAATCTCATTTCTGGCTGATTGGTGAGGCTGCGCTTGGGGATAATTCAGGTGACCTCAGTTCTGCAGTCCCACCCTGCCCCCGTGCCTGGGACTTCCTCTCTGCTGGCTCTGGGTCTGGACAAATGCTTGGCTTGGGAACTGAGGTGGAATTTAGGCCATTGGAATAACGATGCAGCAAGCAGCTACTGTGCCAGCAGATTTCTTATCACCCCTGCTAGGCAGGAGAGGACTGTTTATATGCCAGTGACCTCTTGCCCTTTCTCATGGCTTCTGCCTTCTCTTCTTCCCCAGCCTCTTGCATTACCCTCCCGCAGATTTTGGCTGTCTCAGCTGGACGTGTTTTTTATCGTGTGGCTTTTGCCAAGCCACAAATAGTTTGCGCAGGGAATTTTGCTTTCTCAAAGATTCTGTGTCTTGTTTTTAAGATGCTGTTTTACTAAACAACATAGTCCAGAACTTTGGGATGCTGGATCTGGTCAAGAAGGTCCTGGCCAGCCACAAGTGCCAGATGGATCGCTCGAGGGAGCAGTACACACGGGATTTGGCAGGTATGCCCTGGACACAGCGGTGTGGCAGTGGGCATTGCTGCCAGCACCTTTTCTTTTGGGCTGAGAAAGTGGGGGTTGTGTTAAAGCTGGTGCTTGTTAAACCAGCCACACCAGGTATTGCCACAGGCCTCTGGGAAGCTTGTCCAGGATCCAGGCTGAGCCAAACCTCTTCTCTCCCCAGCTCTGGAGCAGCAGTGTGATGAGCACCGCAAGCGAGCGAAGGAGCTGAAGCACAAATCGCAGCATCTCAACAACGTCCTGATGACCCTCACACCCGTCTCTGTTCCCACGCCTCTGAAACGCCCCAGGCTGACCAGGGCCACCTCTGGACCAGCTGCCATCACCTCCCAAGTCCTGTCCCAGCCAGCGCAGCTCGCTGTCACCCCTGGTGTACCAGTGTCCCAGGTTGCCAATCTCCCTCTTGGCAAAGTGGTCTCGGCCCTCCCTCCTTCGGTGCTGGGGAAGAGCCCAGCCCAGCCCCCTGCTGCCAGCTCCCCGGCCTCCCCTCTGCTGGGGGGGTACACGGTGCTGGCCTCTGCCGGCTCCACCTTCCCCGGCACGGTGGAGATCCACCCGGACGCTTCCAACCTGACGGTGCTCAGCACGGCTGCGGTCCAGGATGGCAGCACAGTGGTGAAGGTGATGAGCCCCTTCCAGCTCCTGACTCTTCCAGGACTTGGCACGACCATCCAGAATGTGACACAAATAGCTCCCAGTGGGAGCACGGTCGTGACTGTCCCGTCCGGTGCCACCGAGGCTGCCGGGGATGAGCACGCTGCTGCCGCCATCGAGGTGACCGCAGTGGCTGATGAGGCGGAGCAGAAGTGAGAGGGGGGACTTGCCTGGAGGGATGCTGGCCGTGCCACTCTGGGGGGAACTGCCTCTTCTCTGGCTGCGCTGTGGGACGAGGAGTGGTGTCATGAGGGGCACGGGCTAACAAGACTCAGAGCGGCTCGTGTTGGGAGCAAGGAGGTTCAGGTCAGAGGGAAGGAGGGGGGAGGAAGGATGCCTGGAGAAGTGAAAGGCAGAAATGCTCTGCCTTGTTTGGAGGAGGGAAGAAAAGAGCTTATTTTTTTATAAAGCTTTCCTCCCCTGTTCTCTTGGAATAGTTTTCCTGCTCTGGGTCATCAGCCCAGCCTCGTTGGCAGGCACAGCTGGAGCAGTGTCCATCAGAGGTGTGGGCAGGAGCAGGGAGAAGGCAGTAGCAAAAAGAAGCTGCCGAGAGGCCTGGTGTGCAGGGAGCTGGCTGCTCCCCATCCCTAGGGGTTGCAGGAGTGGAAAGGGATGCCAAGAGCAGGAATTCCATGGATGTGTACAATCATTGACACCAGGAAGGGCTCTGGCAGCATGGGCACAGGCCCTGGGACGTTGAGTTTTGTGTGTGACACTGGCTTTGGGTGGCAGAAACAAGTGGGAGCTGTTGCAACAATGGGCATGGTTGTTGCCCAGGTCTGCTGGAGAAGGACCAGGAAGAGAGTAACCAAGAAGGCTGAGAAGAGCTGCGACTTCTGAGGATTTAGGGTCTTTTTCTAGTTTTCTCAAAAAAAAAAAGAAAAATCCATTCTTGGGATTTTTTTTAAGTCAACGGCGATTTTTAAGCAAAGCCCTGGTTGGGAAGCTCGTTCTGCATGGCAGAGCCGTGCTGCAGAGCGTGCAGAGCTGAGCCCCACGGCCGTGCTCCAAGGAGCTCACACTTCCTCACAAGGGGGGACCCTGCTGTCCCCAGCATCCCGCAGGAACTGGACGCTGCCACTCCCTCCCTGCTGGGATCAAGCAGCTGTTCTGTAACGGGGTGGTCGACGCCCCAGTTCTCCTTCAGCCACCCCACTCTGACCAGGTCCCATCCCAGGGCCTGTGTGTCTCACACTGTCTGTGCCTGGAAGGAGTTGGGTGCTTGGAGTGTTGGGGTTTCTCCAAACCTGATCTGGCAACAGCAGCAACGACAGGTCACTTTATTGAGTAATAAATATTTTTTTGAAAGAATGTTGGTGGTTTATTGTGGTTTCTGTGTCCAGGTATGACAGCTGGGATTGTGAAATGGGGCTAAGGCAGGACACACTTTATTAAATATAAAGTGTCCTCTGTGTTCCCTCTGGCCATGAGTGTGCAAAGAGCCTGAAATGCAGCTCCAAAGTCTGGTTGTCCACGGCACAGCTGGGGTGGCCTGGCTGCACCCAGTGCTGATAATCACTGGTCCACAACCCATGTTTAGAAGAGTTGACACGTAATCAGGAAGAAAAGTGATCTATTCCTCTGAAGCATTAGATTTTGTTTCGTTTTGGCCGAGACTCAGCTGAGGCCGCAATTGAGGAGGAGTCCTGCCTTATCAGAGGTTTTTCCCTCCCAGCTGGCTGCTGCTAAGATATCGCTGTCATATCTCTGTACTTGGGACAGCAGTAGCATGTCAGACCGAGGACATATAAAGGGTTGTGATCAGCCTGAGCTGCCTTTTGCCTCTCCAGCGTGAGCAGCAGTGCTGAGCCACACCTGAGGTATGTTTCCAGCCCGAATTCCACCCTTCCTGTGCTGCAATGGTGAGTGAATGTCCCTCTGCAACACAGGGACACCTTCCCCCAGCAGTGCCAGGGCTGGAAAACTCTGGTGCCTTTGCCCAGCCGTGGGGAGCTGTGGGCTGAGCATACTACTCCAGCCATCTCTGCTTTGGGCAAACTCGTCCAGGTTATCCAGGGGCTGTGAGAGAGAGAATGTTCAGGTGGAAAGGTGACAGCTGGAGGGACCTCCTTGCTCCTCTTTAAAGGTATCCGAGAGGGCATCAGGTGGAGTGGGGTGGGACAGGATTTGTGTCAGCTCTGTGTTGGTGTGGTGCAGCAGTGGGCAGCAAAGGCTGGGGCAGAGCAGAGCAGGCTGGAGGCACGGGTGCACGGGCACCTTTACCTGCCCTGGAAGACTGTAGATCACCTCACCGGCAAAGCATTCCCAGCGTGGGTGTACTTTGTCCTGCAAACCAGCTCTTCCTTGGGATGTCAACAGCTCTCCAAGCAATAAAAGCTTAGCAGGCAGATTTGGGCTGGTGCAATTCTTCCCTCCCTTTGCAGTAGCTCTCGGGACAGCCAGTCAGGGAGGTGCCGGTGGGGCAGCCCTGGTTCCCTCCAGAGAACGCCTGGGATGTTCAGGGATGACTAGGGGACGTGCTCCACTCCTGGGGTGGCTCCCGAGTGTGCCGAGGGCAGCTGGGGGCTTGCAGAGTCAGCAGCTTGCAGTAGGATGAGAGCTGAGAAGGAAAAGTAAAGAAAGGAAGTTGTCTGCAGCGAGTTGTGTGCAGAGATTATCAGTGTCTGCATGAGTCGCCTCGGGTTGGATGCGGCCGTGGGCACTTGGGCAACATTCCCTGGCCGGGGGGAAGTCCCATGTGCGTGTGGCTGTGGATCCTGGCCTTGCAGCACTGGTTTCAGTGGGGGTAATAAAGCATTGCTCATGGAGAGCTCATCTCACCTGTGGATCAGCTCTCCCTCCCCACAGCGCTGAGACCTGGGGCTCTGCAGGGGAGAGCCCCCCAAGCCCTCACCCAGGGGCTGCACCCATCACTGTGGGCTCCCAAGGCTGCAGTGGGTATCGTGCACCCCACAGCTGGGACATTGCTGTGGATACCAGTGTGTCAGCCTGCTCTGTGGGACTGGGGTCCCTGGGCAGGGCTGGGGCTCTCAGCACCCATTCTACCAGCCTGGTGCTGCTGGCACTGCCTTCCTGGGACCCCCTTGGATGCTCAGGCTGAGATCTGCTCCCCTTTCCTCCCGTGGGGAGCCCAGGGCTGCTCTGCTCACAGCCGGGTGTAGAGGACTCGCACCCAGAGACAAAATTACGTAAGGGCTGCGGATGATTCATGCCAAGCCCCTGTTTTTCCCTGAGATTGCGTGGTGATGGAGACTCAGCCACTTGCACTTTCTCCTCCAGGTATCCACAGGAGCAGACTGCAGTGTTTGGGAAAGAGCAGAGGCTCCCACTTCCCGGCAGCACCGCGAGCAGAGCCTTGCCACGGTCCTGCCGGGCAGGGGTGCCAGGGAGTGGAGACTGTGAGAAATCACCAATTTCTCACTCTCTGCGTCTCTCTGGGCAGGTTAGGGCTGTTACCGGGACAGGAGATGCTCCAGCATCCTCGCGGAAAGGCTCTCCCAGCTCCCAGCAACTTCCTCGGACAAGCGGGGGGTTTGCAGCACACAAAGGGCACCGTGTCTGGCGCTGGGGCGGGGAACAGCAGCGATGGTTTCCTGGGGAAATCGCTCTGTGACTATCGGCCGCGTCGCTGCAGGAATGGAAACCGAAACTCAGCGCTTTCGGCTCGGTGTTTGTTTGTCTAAAATCGGCATATCCTGGGTTTCGGCTCTCCCCCGCCCTAATGCTGTGGATGTGGTGACGCAGCTTTGCCTCCTCCCTGCTCCAACAGTGGCTTCCTGCGCTCCGCCGCCAGCGATGGAGGGACGGCAGAGCTGGCTGCTCCCTGGGCTGCTCCGCTGCTCCTTGTTATGTGTTGGGCAGGACCGGAAGCTTTATGTGATACAGTGAAAGCTGTTTGCTTCTAGAGCTGGAGGGAAAATAAAAGTAAAACCTGTGAAATAAATGAAACCTCCAGATATCCCACCTGTAAAACCAGAGTGAAGCGTCACTGCCAAGGCTGCTCCCCCTGGGTGAGCTGGGCACTGCCCATTCTGGCTCCTCAGGAGAGTAGTGCCAGGTATTTTGTTTGTTTTCCACTGCTGCCCGATGCTGTCACAGAAACCTATGGTTTAGAGTCAAGACTGCAGAGATGATTCCTGCCCTAGGCAGTAGCAAATGGGGATGGACTCCATCACTATGGGCCACTCTGATCCCAGGGCTAGGCTTCGCTTGGTCACTCCTTCCCAGGCAGGGATGGGGCCCTGATGCTGCACAAATCATAACAGTTCCCATGGCAGCTGCAAGAACAAAGCTGGGAAGCCTTTTCCTGGATGGGAACACTGAGCAAGGGGGCTCCATGGGGTCAGATCCTGCTGTGAGGCTGAGCCACCCACTGCTCCTCGCTGACAGAGCACAGAGTACAGCAGGTGACCAGCCTGCCATGGGTCCAGCAGTGACCAGGGTGTTGTTGCACAGACCTGGTGGCTTTGCTGCCCAGGAATGCCTGGTTTCCACAGCCACCCAGGGCTCTGCAGAGATCCATCCAGTGCCCTCTTCTCTGGTGGGGTCCATTCAGCACCCAGGGGCCTGGGCTGCCCCACTCCTCTCCTTGGTGGGAAAACCCTTTTCTTGGCTCCTTTTCTTGGCCCCAGGGTGCTGCTGGATGTGAGCAAGGTGAGAACTCCCTCTGAGGCACCCAATGGCTGCAACTGCACAAAGCAGGAAGGTCAAAAACATGGTTTCTCTTCCTCCTTCCACTGGTGCTGACAAATGTGCCAGAAAACAGTCTCTACCCCTCCTTCCTCCTTGCTCCAGTGCCGCCGTGCCCTATAGGCTGGCTCTGTGTTTCCTCCTCCCATTTGCTTTGAAGAAAAACTTTTCTTTTGTTGCTAAGGCTGACTTTGTGTTGAGGTGGCACCGCCAAGCATGACATGCCCATCAGTCGATGCAAGGATTGAACAGCGTCGCCGTCAGCAGGGACACTTTGCCTCTGGTGCCTGTGATTTTTTACAGCCACTTGTAGCTGGAGGTGTGTTAGTTTCCCCTGGTTGTTCCCAGGGCTTGCAGCTGGCTTCTGGCATGAAGATAATTCCATTACGTGGGAATGCTGGGGCTTGACCACATTGCACAGCACCTGCTTTACAGGTCAGGACTTTCTGAAGCCTTGTGTCCAGGCTGGTGAGATGTGGCTGCTGTTGTGGGTTCCTGGAGCTGGGGCTCTTAGAGAAGCTTCTTGGGATTTTGCTTGGGTGCTAATGTTTGGGTCAAATTGGGTGTCAGAGATCGTTGGTTCTGTGTGTATTATCCACAAATCTGGCCCATCACCAAACCGCACAGGGGGTGGGCACGGCCTCTGCTGGGATGAGGTGCTGAGCTGTTGTGGGATGGGTTTGATGAGGAGCGAAGGGGCTGAGAAGGGGCTCCACAGCCCGAGTGCTGGGGAACCCTCACTCCTCGGGTGCTGACCATCAGCTGATGGTGCTTGTGTGGTAACACGTGCCCACAAACTGGGGTGCGGGGTCTTGCCCCCCGGCTGTTGGTGCTGCCCCACGAAACACGATGCAAATGAGACTCGACTGCTGCCGGGGG